>JAODAL010004023.1:0-163438 GCA_025379985.1 Phyllomedusa bahiana | reverse complement strand
GCAGCTGTAATGCAAAAAAAGGGGCGCTACAAAGTATTAACTTAAGGGGCCAAATAATTTTGCACGCCCCACTTTTCAGTTTTTTATTTTTTACAAAAGTTTAAAATATCCAATAAATTTCGTTCCTCTTCACAATTGTGTCCCACTTGTTGATTCGTCACAAAAAAATAAAAAATTTCATATATTTATGTTTGAAGCCTGAAATGTGGCAAAAGGTTGAAAAGTTCAAGGGGGGCGAATACTTTCGCAAGGCACTGTAACCCTGTATATCACAACATTTAGCTTTTCTCTTCTATCATAGAACCCTATATATCACAGAGCTCAGCTTCTCTCCTATCATATAACCCTATACATCACAGAGCTCAGCTTTTCTCATCTATCATATAACCCTATATATCAAAGAGCTCAGCGTCTCTCCCTCTATCATATAACCCTATATATCACAGAGCTCAGCTTCTCTCCCTCTATAACAGTGTTCCAACTCCAGTCCTCACGCCCCACCAACAGGTCATGTTTTCAGGATCTCCTACAGAATGCACGGACAATAATGAAATCACTTGTGCAATGCTAAGGAAAGCCAGAAAACATGACCTGTTGGTGGGCCTTGAGGACTGGAGTTGGGGAGCCCTGCTCTATAGTATAACCCTATATATCACAGAGCATAGATTCTCTCCTCTATAGTAGAACCCTATTGATCAGCTTCTCTCCTCTATAATATAACCCTATACATCACATATATATTGCACAGGTTACCTTTAAGGGCTGGGCGATAATTCTTTGATTTGAACTTGACCAGGGCACATCTGTATGGGGTTTATATGTTCCCCCTAGGTTTCCGTGGTCTTTCTCCAGGTAGTTTACTCCTATATACTAATTTTTTATAGGTTCCATGGATCTTTGAAATGGCTTTAAACTCTTTGGAGGATTAGATACAATGATCTTTATACCCATGTACTTTACTGTATCGGAGAAGTGACTAGACTGGAAAATTGGACATTCTTGTTCAGTATCCTCCTAGTAAATCAGCTGTGTGTTCAGAATATACATTTCTCTATAGGAGTCCCATGATCTGTGTGTGACTATCCACAAGAACCTTGGTAAGGTGGATTAGAGAAACTAAAACATCAATACGAGCTTAACTAGGCCTCCATTAAAGGAAAGTCTATAAGCCCATGAGCTGGCAGAGGAGCGTGAGAAAGGCGATACTGGATATTCAGCTCGAGGTTTCAGCTCTTGACGTGTAATTCTACCGGGACAGATTTCCTTCATTCCTGCTGCACAATAATAACCGGTTTGTGCTCTGCTTGTGATTAATATTGATGCTCGCCCTGTAACGCTTTCATGAATCCAATTCTGAATTAGTAACACATTTTGCAACCACTTACTCAACCGGTTTATCTAGAAAAGCAAACGAAACACAACATATGTAATGATGTAGCCCAGGAAGAGAGATACCACCAACTTCAAATCTGAAGACTCCCAAAACCATAGCAAGACTTTACCTCCTAAAGGGGTTTTCCAAGATTTTTGGAAACCTCAGTACAGTCCAGGGCTACGTTACAAAAATAACTTCTACACCCCTCTACGTCTGCAGCCGGTCATTGGCCTCAGCAGTCGCTGCTGCCATCTACAGACAGTTACTAGCATAGCTACATGAACCATGTATGAGACATCACTGCTGGAGGACCGACAGCGAAAACCACAGTTCTGGCGGTGCTGTAACGTCGGGTTTATATCCTAATTTATTTTTATCATCATCTTGAAAAACTCCTCAAGGAGACGTCACATGGAGCATTTTCGGCACGGACAGTGAAAACACATTGTAACACGAAGATACAGTGAATAAAATAATTATTTGATCCCTTGCTGATTGTGTAAGTTTGCCCATTGACATGAACAGTCTATAATTTTAAGAGTAGGGTAATTTTAACATTCAGAGATAGAATATCCAAAATAAAATCCAGAAAATCACATTGTACAAATTATATAAATTTATTTGCATTTTGCTGAGAGAAATAAGTATTTGATCCCTCTGGCAAACAAAACTTAATATTTGGTGGCAAAACCCTTGTTAGCAAGCACAGCAGTCAGATGTTTTTTGTAGTTGATGAGGTTTGCACACATGTCAGAAGGAATTTTGGTCCACTTCTCTTTGCAGATCATCTCTAAATCATTAAGATTTTGAGGCTGTCGCTTGGCAACTCAGGAGCTTCAACTCCCCCATAAGTTTTCTATGGGATTAAAGTCTGGAGACTGGCTAGGCCACTCCATGACCTTAGCGTGCTTCTTTTTGAGCCACTCCTTTGTTGCCTTGGCTGTGTGTTTTGGGTCATTGTCTTGCTGGAAGACCCAGCCACGACCCATTTTAATGTCCTGGCGGAGGGAAGGAGGCTGTCACTCAGGATTTTACGGTACATGGCTCCATCCATTCTCCCACTGATGCGGTGAAGTAGTCCTGTGCCCTTAGCAGAGAAAGACCCCAAAACTTAATGTTTCCACTTCCATGCTTGACAGTGGGGATGGTGTTCTTTGGGTCATAGGCAGCATTTCTCTTCCTCCAAATATGGCGAGTTGAGTTAATGCCAAAGAGCTTAATTTTTGTCTCATCTGACCACAGCACCTTCTCCCAATCACTCCCAGAATCAGCCAGGTGTTCATTGGCAAACTTCAGACGGGCCTGCACATGTGCCTTCATGAGCAGGGGGACCTTGCAGGCACTGCAGGATTTTAAACTTTACGGCATGATGTGTTACCAATGGTTTTCTTGATGACTGTGATCCCAGCTGCCTTGAGATCATTAATAAGTTTCCCCGGTGTAGTTTTAGGCGCATGTCTCACCTTCCTCATGATCAAGGATACCCCATGAGGTGAGATTTTGCATGGTGCCCCAGATCGATGTTTATTGACAGTCATTTTGTATTTCTTCCATTTTCTTACTATTGCACCAACAGTTGTCTCCTTCTCACCCAGCGTCTTATTTATGGTTTTGTAGCCCATTCCAGCCTTGTGCAGGTCTATGATCTTGTCCCTGTCATCCTTATAGATTAGAGTCTGACTGATTGGTAGGGGATCAAATACTTATTTCTCTCAGCAAAATGCAAATACATTTATATAATTTATACAATGTGAATTTCTGGATTTTATTTGGGATATTTTAATCTCTCAATGTTAAAATTAACCTACCCTTTCTGTCAGTGGCAAACTTACAAAATCAGCAAGAGATCAAATAATTATTTCCTTCACTGTAATTCCGCACTGGCATGCATGTAATTTCAATGAGAATACAATGCGGACTGCCCTATGCAGATTTTTCTGCCTATATGCTTAAGTATTGATATGTCCATTCTTTGCAGGCATGAAAAGTACTTGAGTAAAGTCAGTCGTCTGAATGACAACGCTGATTTTACATGGCAGTCTATGGGAAGCGTTCTACAAGCGTTTCTTGACACTTATTTATGGGCATATTGGGTGCGCAACATGCCCCAAAAATGCCATGTGAACATACCCTTATACTGCTTTGACTGCAGTGGATGACATGGCCAGTTTTGACAGCTAATTGTATTCTCAAATGATTTTAAGCTCTATTTTTCCAGTGCCCGTGTGTGGCATTCAGTTATACTGGATATAACCCATCTGTACCAGAGGTGGGACCTGCACAAGTCTACATGCAGAACAGGGAGAAGGTTGCACATGCTTGGCACTCTCCCTTCATTTCAATGGGTGTTCCCAGTACAGCCAAGCACACTGCTTTACAGTACTTAGAAGTCCCATAGAAGAGTACCGAGAGTGCTGCACATGCACAGCCTCCTCTCCATTCGGCTTACATACTTTCAGGGGGCCTGTTCTTAGGATAGGTGAGGATGCTGGAATGAGACATGCACCCATCAGATATCTATGATAATGCCATCAATGTCCGATAAGTGCATGCCCCACCTCTGGGATCTGTACCTATTCACAGAACATATGCCTGAAATCCCCTGTTCATTTCAACAGGCGTTCTTAGCACAGCCAAGCGTTTGCATTCAGCTGTACTTCGAACTCCCACTGAAATTAACGGAGAGTGACCACACAAGCCGGGCCTGTTCTGGAGATACTGTCGGTGTGGTCCCTGAGGCAGGACCTGCACTTATCCGACATCGTTGGCATATCCCATTCATTTTGTAATGGCAAAGCCTCTTGGACTGTATTGTAACTGAAGCTTAACCCACTCTCTCCCTTCCAAACTTCAACATCCAAACTATGGCCCCAAGACCCTTAAACCTGCAAAGCTAACTAAGCATCCTGTCACATTCAGGATTGTACAGTCTTCATCGTTTACTCAGCTTGGTCATTTCATACTTTAAGAACAGGACAAGCCGGTTTTTAATGCCAGTCCAAACTTGCCCCTGACGGGCAAACAAACAGTGCAGTTGAATCAGCCAGGAGTCAGCCGCAGCAGGGTAGGGATGGCATCAAGGTCAGGTTGTACCTGACAGGAAACACTTGCCGGTAGATCGTTCTAGAAAACAAGATCAGATCAGTATCGCCGAGTACTTGGAAAGGAATTGTTCCTGTGGCTGAAAGGACTGTGTGTGATAACACTGGACCAAGGGTTTGCCATTTATCATGAGATGTGGCTATTCCCCACTGTATGCTAATGTGGCAATTACTTGTGGATAAAATAGAATCTTTTCACTTTGCTATAAATAAATTGCTCCATTTTCTCAGAAATCCTTAGTCCTGATTTCTCAGGGGACCCTAAGCAGCGTGAAGCATCAGTGCATCCGTCTGACACGGCACACGATATGTACAGACAGGTCGCCTGCACGCCGGAAACTAGGTCACTGTCCAGGAGTGGAGAGCCTGCAAATTAGACCCTTAGGGCGCGTTCCCACTGCACAGGACAAATACCGGCCGGTTTGCCAGCCGGTATTTGTCCTGTTTTGCGCCCGTCCCCACGGCCGCAAGGGGGGGGGGGCCCGGTTTTTCTCTGTGATGAGCGGATAACAGCCCTCCCCCCTCCCATTGAGAAGCACATCATCCGTCGGGAAACCGGACGGAAGATTGTGCTTCTACAATGTTTTGCCGCCGGACCGCCGGTCCGACGGCAAAACCCGTGCAGTGGGGACTGCTGCACAGGTTTTGCATAGAGCACAATTGTGATCATTTTCGGCCAGTTTTTCAGGCGGTCTGAAAAACCGCAAACCGGCTGAAAAACCGGCCGAAAACCCGTGCCGTGGGGACATGCCCTTACTGGTCGCTTGCCCTAGGCCTCCTGGATTAGGACTAACCTAGTGTCTAATGATACTGCACGAACAGCAATCATAGGACTCTTCAATAATCCTGCAGTGACTCCTCTTCATACATTACTGGGCGTGCAACTGCAGCAGGATCACACCACCACTGTTGCAGTCTGTTACCACAAGGCACAAATCTTTCATACCAGCTATAGGCAAATAGATAATAGGACTATTTAAATTAAGGATGTTTGCCAACTTGCTTAAAGGGGTTGTCTCACTACAAATATTAACTTTCAACATGTAGGGAACATTAAATGAAGACGTTTTCCAAATATATTGCTTTGTTCATTTTTAATTTTTTTTGAGGAGCTACAAGTGATTTTATCACCTTCTGAGGGCTTTCTAGTTTCCCAAGTGACCGACCTGTTCACTTCTCCCCCCCTGCTGTTTGTTCTATCTGATAGCAGTGAGCGACGTCATCACACAGGTCACGCAGCACAGAACTGCACACAGTGAGAGCTTGTTTGTTATCTGATCTTTCAGATAATGTCGTAATTACTACTGTTTAATTGAACTCAGAAGCTTCCCTGGTCCTGACAGCATGAGATGTATCTAATTAGCAGAAGTCTGAATACACAGAGCTCATATGCTAATTACAGACAGCTTGACCAGGAAGTGACAGTGCACAGCAGCATAATTTCATTCATGCATCCTATGAAACTTTGAGATGAGACAGCCCCTTTAATATTTTATTTCAGATGCATTCAGACATACCGTTGCCCAGGTGTATATGGCCTTTATTGCAACTTTTAACCACAGGGCATCAATGTTTAGGTCACTCAAAACTACAATTATTAAAAATGTGAAAAATTTAAGCAAAAAGGGAGAGGAAAAAAACTAAGTTTACTTCTTTGCCCTGTCTTAAATAAACCAGCATATGTTATACAGGTGTCTGCATAAGCAGCTCTGAGCTTCCAGAGGCCGGCATGGAGGGGGTCTATACATCAGCTCCCGACTCCCTGCAGCACACATAGGACAACAGAGGAATTAGAGGGCTTTCCCACCTGGCTGTTTTCACAGAACTTGCTCTTTCATCCTGCTACAGGCTCCCACTTCCTAAGCAGGCAATGGGCTGTTCAATTACATTGACTGACATTTCAGAGTTGCTAACTTCTATTCCTAGCTGTGCCTGTTGGAGGAACATGGATGATGGAGTGGGTTTGAAAAAAAAGTTTATCTTTCCAAGCAGGATATCTGGGTAGAAGAGCTAGCAGAGGTATATTTTAAGGAGAGGAAGCTCATTTGAGGGAGCATGCAGCAATAGTTCATGTTATTACTAAAAATATTATACAAATCTAGAAAAAATAAGATTCAGCATATTTCTATATAAAATCTTACAAGTTAGAGAGAAAAAAAAAATGTACATGCTGCTAAGACAACCAGCATGATTCTTCTAAGTTCACGCTGTTATCTGCAGATAACTGTGTCACTCAGCAGCTATGTGCTCTGCAGTCCTGACAGGATGGCACAAGGCTACTAAGCTCCCACTGTTCCTAATTTTTAGAGTACATTTTAAAGTGCAAGTGCTCGTCTACATTAAATTCCTAGACAACATTTTGAAGTGCATCTCCAATTCTAAGCAACTGTCCATAAAGTACAAACAAAAATAAACTTTATATTATCTCTTATTAAGGAAAATGTTTCCTTTACTCCGTATCCTTTTATCCACCCTATCCTGCATTGTTATCTGTACACTCACTCACAGAACACTAAGGGAATCCGAATTCCTGCTTCAAGAGTCAACGTTACAGCTGCCCACAAAAGTCTTTGCAGAGGAGAGGGGTAAGAAGTGAAAGTAAGAGACTCTTACACCTAGCAACATGGAGAACATTAAACAGCCTAAGGATCAGTGCTGCTGTGAGTCCAGAACGGAGGCGAGATTACACACTCACTACATCAATATATCTCTTGGGTTTAATTAAGAATTGGGCATTAACCTTTCACAGTCCATTCAGCACAAACAATGTCAGTCCATGTAGAGACCCTAACGACAAGGGAAATGGTAATGCCTTGTTGTCAATTTTCTCGTATATTTCTGTAAAAAATAGGACAGGAAAGGCACAGTGCAGAGTTTTTAAAAAAATTATTCAGAATTGTAATTTGGTGGGAAGTAAAAATATTAAAGGGGTTTTGCCACAATCTCATTTCATACCTCCTGCATCCAGCTCTGCAGCTGTGTGTGCTCAGAAGAGGGCGTGTGTGATGTGTTTGAATTGCAGATCATGTGACCCAGCAGGATGACATCACCAGGCCTTTTCTCTCTTTAGTCAAAGAAAGGTCTGTTTATGTATAGAATTGTAAGTAGCTACAGAGCTAACATTTTTGCTTTACAGCACAAGGGTCCTAGGTTCAAATCCCTGCAGGAACCAAACCTGTGGATTTTTTTTCCCCTCTTTATCAATGCACAAATCTCATTGAGATTTCTTTTTTCATTTGCACTGTTTGACTTATTACTAACTAGTCCAAAGGATGGGAGTAGAATGACAGCACCTGGGGCTTGAACACTCAGTAGCTGCCTGAGAGGAGAGGTGATGTCTGAGCATGTGCAACCAGGACTGAGGAGCTCTCAGCCGTGGTCGTATCCCCTGGAGATGAGCTGTAAACAATGGATCACTAAGGCCATGTTCACACGGCTTAAAATGGGCCGTATTTCGGTCCGTAATTACGCGCCGAAGTGCGCCAATTACGGGCCGAAACGGCCCTTTCATTACGGTAATTCACAGTTCTCATAGAGAACTATGGATTACGTCTCCTCTCCCCGCCCGGCGAAGCCGCCGGGCGGGGAGATAATTGACATGTCACTTTCTAGCGGCGTATACGCGCCGCTAGCAGTGATAGTCTATGGGCCGGCGAAGTGCCGGCCCCCTGCTTACTCCCCCGCTCCCGCCCCGCCCCCGTCCACACGGCGTAATTGCGGGGCGAAATTACGTCCCGCAATTAAGCCGTGTGAACATAGCCTTAAGGTGCAGCTAAAACAAAAACGGTCAAGAATTCTTAATAATGATGAATGGTGAAAATGTTTATTATTTAATTTTCAAACTTCCCACGTCAATTTTACTTCGTGGCAAAACCCCTTTAAGTAAAACAGACACGTCAGCGTGGCAGCCAGATCCTCTTGACACTAGGTGTGCTTTTCTAATGAGATTCTCAGCTGTATCACCACCACTCATGTGGGAGCCAGAAATCCATTTCTCACTTGAGAATTCAAGCATCAGATGGGCACAAGAAATAATGAATATAATGTAGGAAAACAGAGATAACAGGAGAGAACAGCTCTCCTCCCACCACCTATACATCTATTCAGGGGTAAAATAGTCTACCACACCAATGAATTACCTTGTTAAACTGAAACAGGTCTCTTTTCAGTCTCTCTCGCACAGAGTCTTGACCAGACCTCAGGAAGCGTTTCATTTCTGCAGCTCCCGAACTCAGCGACACCCTGAAAATCCAATGGAAAAATAATGTGAAGTTATTCCATGCTAAGAAACTGCAGATCAATAGCGGACATAGATCAGGAACGGATACGATTCAAGTACAGATAAGCCTAATACAAGCACTGGTAAAACCATCTATCAATCAGATCAGCAGCACTAAAGTCTGGGCAGTGCCAGCAGGAAGCACATACAGATGCAGCCATTAATAAACACTCTCACACACATTGCACACGTCTACAGCTCTCAGCAAATCTGAATCATTGGCAGAGGAAGCTTCGGCTGTATTTTGGAGCATATAACATATAGCGCTTGTTCCTGAACTACATTAATCATTAACCTGCAGACAGCTGCACACACTGGACCTTTACCCCAACCAGCGCCAGAGACTGGAGATTACCTGCCTTCCTAACCAGGCTTTTCCACACACAGAGCATTGTTTTATCAGCTTTTATTACTAGAATTGCTATCACTTCATGACTAGAGGCTGTCCTTTATGTAGGCAGTGATGGCGGCAGTTTGCCTCCTCCATTTATCTAAGAAGCAGCCATTAGCTGACAGTCTCTGTACTTATCAGGGACCGCCTATGACCGTCTCCACGGGAAAAGATGAAACAATGAAGGTGGATGCCCTCACTGATCACCCAGCACCATGCATTTGATATGGAGCAGGAAGCTGCTAAACACATGCAGAATATGGAGGAAGACCCACTACCAGGGGAGGTATACTAATCACATGGCCATTACAGAGAACCTACCATCAACATTTTTATTTTCACATATTGACAAGCAATATGCAACAATAAAATGGATTTCTCTGATAATTTTTAAAGTTTCCATATGTACATTACTCTCCCTAAGGGCATGTTCACACGGCGGTTTCGGCCGCGGCTCTCGTGGCCAAGACCTCGTCAATCCCCGCCGCAAACTCGCGTCTCCCGACGCGGGTCTGCGGCACGGGCGCTGGGCGTGGTTTGGGGCGCAACTTGCGCCGAGGGTTTGCCCCATGCAAATTAATAGCAGGGGGCAAACCGCGCCACGAGCCACGGCCCTGCGGCACCACCGCGCAGAGCAGTCCTCGTCAAGAATTGACTCGAGAGTTCTTCACACGCGCGGGGGTGGTCGCGGCCCCGGAGCCACGGCCAAACCCGCGGCATGTGATTATTAACGCGGTTTCCCATAGGAAACCATGTTAATAAACTAGACGCGATTTGGCCGTGATTTTGGCCGCAGAAACCGCGTCGGAACCCGCGGCCATAACCGCAGCCAAATCCATCTTGTGAACATGCCCTTTCTTCCCTTCTGTGAGCTCTGATAGCACAGCAGTGAGAGGAGGGCTTGATGGTCTCTCTGGTCTAAGAAGTTTATTAGCAGCACCTGATAAGTGTAAAGAAACCCCCTCCATCCCAGTGTAGAAAAAGATTTTTCATGTATTGCTTGTGGTC
This sequence comes from Phyllomedusa bahiana, assembly GCA_025379985.1. Lineage (NCBI taxonomy): Eukaryota > Metazoa > Chordata > Amphibia > Anura > Hylidae > Phyllomedusa > Phyllomedusa bahiana. The sequence goes on along the minus strand of JAODAL010004023.1, from coordinate 153,284 downwards.
TAGTATAATCTTATCTGTCCCTGTAGAGAGAACAATAGAGCAATCATTATCTACAATTTTTAAAGAGACCATATAGAAATAAGTAGCAGCTGAAGTAACGTGTTCCCTGCCATACAAAAGTTCTCTTTCACAGCTAGAGGACAATTTATATGTAATTCTGAAAAGGACACTCCCATCAATATTTTTCTTCTTACATATTGACCAGCAATATGAAATTACATGATTTTTTTTTTTTTAATTAGGTGGTTGTTTTTGAATATAGAATTTCTTAACGTTTTCTTATGTCCATTACTCTCTCTGACTTCTCTTCTGTGAACACTGATAGCACAGCAGTGAGAAGATTATTTGATGGTCGTGCTCTCTGGCCAGCTCTCGTCCTAGGAGTGTAATTACATCAACAATTATCTGATAAGTTTTCAGAACCCCTCTCCTCACTTTCTCAGTACAGAAAAAGATTACCCCATTTTCTTTTCATAGATTGCTTATGGTCTACTATAATCTGATCTATCCCTGTGGAGAGAACAATAGAGAAATCAATGGGTCATTATCTACTATTAGTAATCAGACAATTAAAAGATAAGTAGCAGGTGAAGTGAAATTAGTCTGCTCTGACTTGTCAGGTGGTATCTAGCACCAAGACACAGGCAGCTGATGCTTTTAGTCTTGGAAACTAAGTTGTCTTATGTGAGGAGAATCCACTCCAAAATATGACAAATCATCTCCAACCCCCATACTAGTCAGGTCACAGAAGGGTCCCAGACTACCAGGAAAGATCCATTTACACGTTAATCAGAACAGCCAAAGACCCATTGTAAATGCTCTCCATAGGATGTTGGCACAGCAGGATACATGGACACCTCAAAAGAACCCTCCCTTCCATCAATTAGCACTGAACAAATGCTGCCTCAAACTCCCAAGCTTCAAAGGCTTGAATGAAACTGACCCTAGCCAAACAGTCTCCGATATTTCATATCGATTTATAGGTGACCAGCTCATAACTGGTCCATGGCGAGTTCATATCGCAAAACATGGAACTCCCGACACACACAGCCACCAATTCCAGGTTTCTGAGGCGCAGGTGGACCGAGATATCCAGAACCGGACCTACGGAGCCCATAAGATAGGCGTGTCTGATATCTGGGCGTCGTGTAGGCCCAGCCTGTTCTGATGGTGCTACCGGCTCGGTTCAGTGCCAATGCCCTGCCGCATTATGGTCCATTTTTGTGTTTGTATCACAAACTGCATGACCTAAATGGGAGGAGTTCTTAGACCGTCCCAGGGGTGTGTGGGGGCATGAAAGGGGGCTGCCATGTGGGCTGTCCCCTCACAGATATAAGCAGGAGCCCGTGTGGGCTCTGCCGTTGATCCAGGAGGGGGGGTACCTAAGAGCATTTCCAGGAGCATCCATACACAGCAGCCAGGCCACATAAGCCCCGCCATGTGAGCCCAGAACCAAGCCAACCAGAAGGTAACTTGACCCATTTTAACTGCCTTTTGTCTGTAACCCCTGCTTGTATGTGCACCTCTGACTTACCTGTATATTATTATCCTTTTGTATATATTTGTCTAGTGTGCCCTCCAAGGCTAATTAAATCTATAAACTTTAATCTGAGTTAGTCTGTCTTGATCATCGGCCTCACACGCCTAGTACTCGGTCTATAATATATAGCTACCCCAAGGCTGGTTTCGGCCTTGTTATAAGTCGGTCACGGACCGGTCTTATAACTAAACTAGAAACTGGTGGCAGCCGTTCAGGGTTCTGGACGAGGAAAGTGTGTTCTCGTCCTCCCTTCTTCTCCCTGTGCCCGTGTGGACAGGGGTGAACAGTGGAACTGTATCTGGCTGACCTTGTGCACCCCCTAGGGAGCCGCGCAATGACGAGATACACCCCAAGTCAGGCCGTCGTCCCTCCAGTGGGCCGGCGGACTAGGCTGTTTTCGTCACATCTTATAACTATATTACAGATTTGTTCTCACTTTTTTATGCGCTTCGGACACTTGCCTGTATTTACTGGACTCTAACATTTCAGTTCTTTCTACACTGTGCAACTGCAGCAGTCCAGGCAATTTCCCACCATTGAAAAAGTGATGGCACAATACTGGAGTAAACACAAGCAACAAGAGTATAGTGTGAATGATGGGGCCAGGGACAGGTGAACAGTCTGATTGGGTGCTCCCGTTTACAGACGCTGCACCTCTGCTTCAGGCTCTCTTCCTGTGCAGCCTGAGGGCGTTTCTGCAGCAATGACGGACATTTCAGTTCTGCTAAATCCTATTCCTAGCTTTGCCTGTTAGAGGGATAGTAGTGACCAAACGGTTGTGAAAAATAATGATACTGTCCATGCAAGATGTCTGACTATAAATGTGAGCCAGCAGAGATGTATTTGTCCTAAGAGGAAGCAAAACATATATACAGGGCTGTGGAGTCGGCAAGCCAAAGCCCCGACTCCTCATTTTTCCAAACCTCCGACTCCTGATTCCCTCATACCTGGCGCATGTTTAAGTGATAACTTTTCTGTAGTAAAATGGTAACATCAGGCTGTTTATCACCTAATGATACAATAATCAAGCTATTTAGGTAGAACAGAGACTGACAAGCAAAAGGGTAACAATGTTTTGATCTTTTGAACACTTGTGGGTAGAGTTGAAGAAAAAGCTGTATTTGTATCCAAGTCCAGTCTGCACCAACATTGGGAATGTGTGGAAGGGATCTGGGATCAGATTTTGGTTAAGACATGCTGGAATCTGATCCAGAGCCCAGAAGGATTCAGGCAGAGCTGAAAGCCAAAGGGGGATTTACCAAATACTAACAAAATAATAAAAATTAACATTTTGATTTTTAGGAGCAAAACAGTAACAATGCAGTTACTGGAAAGAATCTGCAAAACTAAGCAGATGCTAAATACTTGCAACTCAAATGTATGTATAATATAGGTAAGATGACTGTATATTACATTACAGTAGCCTCATGTACAAGCTGGAGTGGATGGTGAGATATAGAGCCTGAAAATCACAAGTTCAAAACACTTACCATTTTGCTTGTCAGTGTAAATTATATTTATTGGGTATGACTTTAGAACATCAAAAAATTGTAAATTTGCAAAACACTGCAGGAACATTTGTGGAGTCTCTGAATTTGTTCCGAGAAATAGTATTGCCTCCATCAGATCCTGCATACATGACCTCACATCTGATCTCATTACTTCCAAGCTAGAGAACAGCCTCTCTATGCTAACTTGGGGGCAAAGCGGTGACCACAGGGGCAACATCTCTAACAATGTCAGGGTATAAAGGAATTGCCTGAGCCACAGTCAGTTTAGATGAATGGTTGAACTCTTCTACTTCTTTGAAAGCAGGTGAAAAATTTTGCTGAAATCTGTTTACCCTGGGAGCACAATCTTTTCCCCTGGGGCAGCGCTTTGCCTGCTCCATGTCATCAATTACACTCCTCAGGCTGAAGATATGGGAGCAGTAGCACTGGCCGGACTCAATTCCTCTTGCTCTTTGCACTGCATCAAACTAACAGGAACCAACTTATTATATATTTTGGGAGTCTGAGTCGGTCAATTTTATGACGACTCAGACTCCTGCAAAATAGGCACCAACTCCGACTCCACAGCCATATATATGCTGCCAAAACACATGATTAGCCGTGGAGTGACTCTTATTTTTATATCTTAATAATATGTGCTCTGCAGACATGACAGGGTGGCACATTGCTTCTCTCTGGTCAGTAATACTAAGGGTTAAGGTTTTTCTCCGTGTAAAAAAGAAGCTCAGAGTGAGAAATAAGCTCATGTGCTGCCAATAAGACTCAGCAGGGAGTGAGGTCACCAGCTCAACCACTGCTGGAGGAGAGAGAGGTGGTTCTAGGGAAGCTTGTGTACACAAGCAGGAGAACAGAGCTGCGAACCTTGAAATGAAGCATAACACCAGTGTACTTAGTCTTTATTTAACTTTGGCTGAATGTCTACAGACATTCGATGAGCTGGGAATACCCCTTTAAGTAAATCTCCATATTTCCATGTATTATGGACAGCTTAAACTGATATTTCCTTCTATAGCATTAACACATCAGTTATGGCTACCAAGTCTATAGCACAACCTTTAGAGAATGCCCAAAGCCTTGATTGTTATCATTGGTAAAGAAGGGCACCTATAGAAAAAGCAAGGATTTCCTGAGAATGACAATTTTTTTTACTTTGTTGAGGTGATAATATAGAGGTCATCAGCTCTGAGTGCACACAGGCGTCTCTGGTTACCGTCCTGCTTTTGCCTTCTCTCTCTGCTTTGTCTTATCTTACAGACGGTATGATGTCAGGTTCAGGTGGAGCTGACAGTAGCTTGGGAGTAGAGTGTGTTCTCTAACAATCAATTAGTCTCCTTTATTTACTTTGAGCTCTGTAGCTCTCTGCACTTAACGATAACATCTCCTGCTCTCATGTCAGTGCAATTAGAAGAGTGGTGAATGCAGACCTGATATACCAATCATTGCTATAAAAACAGCCACAGCCTGACCAGGAAGAGACAGCATGCAGAAATCAACCTGCTTTTGGCTGTGAAACAGCGTGGTGAGACAACCCCTTTAAGCAACTCCAAGTGAAAAGTGTACTTCAAGACGTTAATATCATGCACATAAGCAGGGCTGTGGAGTCAGAGACCATTTTGGTGGAGTCGTTATAAAATGGACCGACTCCTAAAATATATAATATATTGGTCCAGTTAGTTCAATGCAGTGTCAAGAGCAAAAGGAATTGGGTCCGGCCAGTGCTACTGCTATCTTCAGTCTCATCAGATGAGGCGTTTTAATTGATGACACGGAGCAGGCAAAGCAATGCCGCAGGGGAAAAGATTCCGCTCCCATAGCAAACAGATTGACCAGATTTCAGCACAAATTTTCACTTACCCTCAAAGAAGTAGAATCGTTCATCAGACCTAACAGTGCACGAGGCAATTCCTTTATACTCTGAAATTGTTAGAGATGTTGCCCCTGTGGTCACCGCTTTGCCACCAACCCAAGTTATTGTAGAGAGGCCGTTCTCTAGCCTGGAAATAATTAGATCATATGTGAGGTCATCTATGAAGGATCTGATGGAGGCAATACTATTTCTCAGAACAAATTCAGAGACTCCACAAATGTTATTCAGGACATTTTACCACTTACTGCAACGTTCTGTATATTTACAATTTTTTTTAACTTTTTTGTGCTCTAAAGTTATATCCAATAAACCTATTTTACACCGACAAGCAAAAGGGTAACAATGTTTCAAACTTTTGACTTTCAGGTTCTGTATCTCACCATCCACTAAAGCAATGAAAGCGAGACTACCATCATTTTAAAGATAATCGTCTTGGCTCTCATACATAACTTTGACCTGCAACTATTTAGCATATGCTTAGTTATGCAGATTCCTGTCATCATGTAACTTCATTGTTACTGTTTTGCTCCTAAATATATAGCTCAGTGTGTTATTAGGCTGATTCCCAAGCGAAAGGTCACTGGTTCGAGCAGCCAATGAGAAGATTTCCCAAGAAAAGAGAAACCGCATAATCCAGCTCATCGATAGCGTCTCTGGTCCAAGAGAATTGCCAAACTGCATCATGTGAGGCCCTGACAGCTGGAAGAATATGAAATGAACTCCATCCGTCCATTCAAAAGCCAAGAGATGGACGTCCAGGGGAAATATCAACAAGTCGCTCATCACAAGGTCGATCAGTTCTAATGCGACAGACACGGCAGTGGAGGCGGCTCGTAGGCTTCATAAGAGTGAGATCAGACGTCCATACAAGCACCGTGCAACACACATTATACAGGTCTGGAATGATGGCCCGAAAAAAGATGAAGAAGCCTTGACTTCAATCTCCTCATAAGAAGCATTGTCTCAAGTTTGCAAAAAATGGAAGATTGGAAACGGGTGACTTGGAGCGATGAGAAAAGTCAATAGACCGGACTCTAATGGGGGCAAATGGGTTTGGAAGAATCAAGGGAAAAGCGGCTAACAGATCGAGAAACTGAAGAAAATTTAAAGTTTGGTGTTGGAAACTTCATGATATGGGGATGTTTCACAGCCAAATATGTTGGATACTTGACCAGGATAAATGTTGATCTCAATGCTGAGCTACATGCGAGTGTTCCACAAGATGAGTTACTTCATACACTCGAGTACTATGGGGATGAAGAGGACGACATAGTGTTCCAGCAGGACAACAACCTGAAGGAGACGTCAAGGTTGGAGAAGGAATGGTTCAATGACGAAGTGGAGTTACTGTATTGGCTTCCACAGTCCCCAGACCTCAACCCAATCCAACACTTGTGGGTAGAGTTGAAGAAAAAGCTGTATTTGTACCCAAGTCCAGTCTGCACCAACATTGGGAATGTGTAGAAGAGACCTGGGATCAGATTTTTGGCAAGACCTGCTTGAATCTGATCCAGAGCCCAGAAGGATTCAGGCAGTGCTGAAAGACAAAGGGGGATTTACTAAATACTAACAAAAATTAAGATTTTGATTTTTAGGAGCAAAACAGTAACAATGCAGTTACAGGACAAAAATCTGCAGACCTAAGCAGATGCTAAATACTTGCAAGTCACATTTATGTATCAGATCGGTAAGATGACTGTATATAAAATTACAGTAGCCTCATGTACAAAGCTGTAGTGGATGGAGAGATATGGAGCCTGAAAGTCACAAGTTCAAAACATTGTTACCATTTTGCTTGTTGTCAGTGCATGTTCTACCCAAGTAGCTTGATTAATGTATCATAAGGTGATAAAATGTCTGACACCACTTTAATACAGTAAAGTTCTCACTTAAACATGTGTCATGTATGAGGGAGTCAGAGCTTTGGCTTACCGACTCCACAGCCCTGCAAAAACCATGCGTTCCCTGATAAAAGGGTAACCCTGACACAAAAGAAGTAGTTCTGAATTGGGCTTGTCGTCCCCCTTCATCTGAAATGGTCCGCAGATAGGCCTCTGCACGGAACAGAAATACTTCTGTGAAAAGTGACCAAGCCCAGTACACGTCCATGCATAATGATTCACACCCTTTTCACAAGGACGGCAATGAAGGGTGCAACCGGGGCTGGTGCAGGGGAGGCTGGCGCACAGTAGCAGTCCTATTTTAGGAACTCACCTGATCACCGAGGGGTCTCCATTCTGAAAAACTCTATGCTTTGTGCAAACAATACATTCCCTTCAGTCCTCGCATCCAGAATAATCAAGATGAACTTCTGTATTGAGCAGACAATCCGCAACGATTCTGTGCCAAAAATCTGCAAAAAACGTAGAAGAAGTGCAATACAGCACACCCTCAGCACCCTTGCAGTTTTCAGGGGCCCCTTGTTGGTGCTGGTTTTTCCTATGTTCACAGAATTTTTCCCAGTTCTTACTCGGGCGCACGGGGAAAAACCACCCCCAAATACTTCCCCTTTTTTCCTAAATTGTAGAGATGTTGGGAAAAGGCTCGAGCCCCCCGGAAGAGTCGGCAAGTCTCACAAGAGGTGTAGAGATGGGCGGGTACAGCTGTGCCCCCCCATGCCAGTGGGGGGAAGCAGGTTGTAATTACGCGGGTTTCTCCGCCGGGAGGGAGCTACCTCAGATCCTGGTTCTTTAACCCCCTAGATGCTGCAGTCAGTTTAGCCATGGTTCTAGGGGGAAAACGGGGGGCCCCCTTTGTCCCAAAAAAACATGGAAAATTTGTTCCATGGCAGCTCGATACTTTATGACGCCGGGAAAAGCCTAGAGACTCCGATGTTTCTAGTATGTCACCTGGCTGTGCTACTGACAAGAAAAAACTCTACCCTCCCGGGCATACCAACCTTTCCTGGGGGGAAACACACCCCCAAAATACAGGGTGACGCACATTCCCTTATCAGCTTTCCTCTAGTTGTAAAAATGGGTGTGGCTATTGTGTAAAAGGGGGGGGGGGGTCATGCAGATCATTGGGGGGTGGGAAGGACCATTGCTAATTGTAGCTCGCTGAAGGCTGCTTTCAAAAGTTGGCAAGTGTGGGTAAAAACTGAAGTAGAAGCCCCATGTAACCTGCGACCTAACCGGGGATTTAGGGCCATTTCAGGGCAGTTGTGTGATTTGTGAGCAAAGATGCAACAGACCTGGCTCCCCGCCTTAGTTTCGGTGCTGATGCTGATAAGTTACGGCATACTTTTCTCTCTAGCATAGATCAGGGGTGTACTACATGGGGCCCCAGTCATCAGGACACAAGCGAGCTTTGTCCCAATACTGCAGAATCTACTGCTCCTCAGTTTACAGCTGCAATCAACTGATGGCGCGGTTAGGGTGGGCACTGGATTTTCAGCACTGTATGGCTGGATATGATATATTTGAGCAATCCTGTCAAGACTGCCCTTGTATAAAACCGATTTTCCTCACAGAAGTATTTTTTTGAAAAAAAATCCCTTTCAATCCCCAAGAAAACATAAAAATGTCTGAGGGGTTTCCGGCTCCAGAGGGGAGGAGTGTGGGGGGGGCCATATTGTGGGTTCTCTCTAGTTGTGAAACCCCTCGATGTAACCCCCAAAAACTACATGAAAATGGGCTCCATACCTTACCTGGAAAAACCAAAGCAGGGGACCCCCCATCTGATGTCTGGCAGCCCCTAAAGTGGAACCAAGACCCCTCAGCCATTTTTGGTATTGACAATTAAAGTGCCATAAAGGTCTTAGACAGGAAATACCCCCCTTACTGCGACTCCAGGTAGAGGTACAGTATGACAAGAGCCTGTTGCGAACCCCTGGTATGCTGACAAACTGTGAAAGTAGTATCCAGAGCAATACAGTCGCTTTTGTCCAAAAAATAAATGTGTCCTAGTATGCTTACACAGTAGCACCTCCTCCCCTGCCATCAGAAACCTAGATCAGGGGTGTCAAACTGCGGCCCTCCAGCTGTTTGGAAACTACAACTCCCATCATGCCCACTGTTATAGATTTTGCAAATGCTGTTTGGGAGTTGTAGTTTCCCAACAGCTGGAGGGCCGCAGTTTGACTCCTGTGACCTAGATGAATAAGTCAAGCAGAAGGCGAAAACCATATGTGAACAGAGCCTTAACCGTTTCTCCAGCCGCTGCTCACCAACAAAACCAATGCAGACCCCGGATGGGCCCGGGACACTGCATCGTAAATCCCCATTTTTTTGTCCATCGTACAAATGAAAATAAGGCTGCGTTCACACGGCAAAGATAAAATACCGGTCGGATTTCCCAACTGGTATTTGGTCTGTTTTTGGCACATAGTGGGGCGGCTTTATTCCACAGTTTGCCGATTCAAGCTGTCTCCCTTCGCACCCACATGTTCTGCCCAAAAACCAGGCGGAAGAATGAACATTTTAAAAAATTTTTTGGAACACCTCGGGTGTAAAACCTCCGGCGTAGAATCCGTGCAGTGTGGACTGCTGCCTGGATTTTTTTTAAATCCTGAAAAACGTTTTACAAGTCTTTAAGGCGGCTTTTTTAAAACCAAAAATCCCCTGTAAAACGCTGAAAACTGGCCCTGGGGACCCCCTAATGGTAATGCCGGGATTACTGCGGACACCAACCGCTGGGGCCCCCACCACTCACTAAAAGCCAAAACCCAGTTTCCCGCAATGCGCCGATTTCCTTTGGGTGGAGACGGACAAGCATGCGCACTATGGCACTGGCGAAGATAGCCAAGCATACTGCTCGTCACTTACCATCACAAATTGGGGCATTCTACCCAACAGTCCATCACTTACAATAGATCACGTGATCAAACAATCCCACCGAAAAGAAGCCAGACTAATGCTGAAACGTATGAATCTGAAGAGCAGGGATGAAAACTATGGCCTCAGTCTAGAGTCCATACTTATAGAGGTGTCATTTACTGGATGCTCTGGGTCCTTATGTCTATGGCATCATTTCACACAAGCAACACTTCTGTCTGGACAATGCTATAAGCAGACTCACTAATACCCTCATTTGCCACCAGTCTTCACTAAACTACTACTGTACTTGAAAGCAAGTAGATGTACGATTGACGTTAGAATCATGGGATCTAGTTCACATCATGGAAACAAAAGCCTCAAACCAAGCATCCTTCTCCCAGGAGGGAGCAATATCCCAAGAGCTTCACCCTTATACATAGAACCTCCGCATAGACAACCAGTGTAAGCTGCCTGGGGTAAAGCATTCCTGGAAGTCGCACCTGATGCTCTCCCTGAGAAGACTTAAAGGGCTTGTACCACAACAGAAATTATATCACACTGGATAGATGTAAACTATGTAAATATCTGCACTTCTCAAAAGTGACTATACAACGCTCCTGCCTACGTAGCCTGGTTGATGTAACCTACATCCCTTGTTGCCAGCAATTACCACCAGCTGATGTTCTCTCCTACCTGGTGGAGCATGCCCAGTCCGTACTGCTGAGAGCCTCCACACCGCCACAGGGGTGCAGCTTAGAGGGTGGAGGTGAGGAAGGTAGATCCGGTTAGTTGAGAAATAGTCATGTGATAAAAACAAAGTCCCACCCACTAACGAGAAATGCTGACGAAATGAAGATGGGAGGAGGGGGGGTAAAAGGGGATTTTCCTGTGACACATATAATGGAACTGCAGTGGGGGGAGGGCGGGTATTTAGTCAGCCACCATTTGTGCAAGTTCTTCCACTTAAAAAGATGAGAGGCCTGTAATTGACATCATAGGTCGACCTCAACTATGAGAGACAAAATGAGAAAACACATCCAGAAAAGTCACAAAATGTATTTGCAAATTATGGTGGAAAATAAGTATTTGGTCAATAACAAAAGTTCATCTCAATAATTTAATATTTATCCTTGGTTGGCAATGACAAAGGTCAAAGTTTTCTGTAAGGCTATGTTCACACGGCGTAATTTCAGGGCACACAGTACCCCCCGCAATTCCGCCAGGTGTTTGGGAGTCGCGCTGATCGACACATACTCCCGCGACGTGGGGTGGGGGGATCTGTAGTGTGTTACTGATGGTAGCCTTTGTTACGTTGGTCCCAGCTCTCTGCAGGTCATTCAGTAGGTCCCCCGTGTGGTTCTGGGATTTTTGCTCACCGTTCTTGAGAAAATTTTGACCCCACGGGGTGAGATCTTGCGTGGAGCCCCAGATGGAGGGAAATTATCGGTGGTCTTGTATGTCTTCCATTTTCTAATTATTGCTCCCACAGTTGATTTCTTCACACCAAGCAGCTTGCCTATTGCAGATTCAGTCTTCACAGCCTGGTGCAGGGCTAAAATTTTGTTTCTGGTGTCTTTCGACAGCTCTTTGGTCTTCACCATAGTGGAGTTTGGAGTGTGACTGTTTGAGGCTGTGGACAGGTGTCTTTTATACTGATAAGTTCAAACAAGTGTCATCACTACAGGTAATGAGTGAAGGACAGAGGAGCCTCGTAAAGAAGAAGCTACAGGTCTGTGAGAGCCAGAAATCTTGCTTGTTTGTAGATGACCAAATAGTTATTTTCCACCATAATTTGCAAATAAATTCTTTCCAAATCAGACAATGTGATTTTCTGGATCGGTTTTCTCATTTTGTCTCTCCTAGTTGAGGTCAACCTATGATGTCAATTACAGGCGCCTCTCATCCTTTTAAGTGGGAGTTAATATACCCGGAAAATGTATTTTTTTTTTAAGGATTTTTAAAGCCCTGTGCAATTAAAAATAACTATCGTTTAAATAAAAAAAAATAAAACTCCTGCATGGTCGGCAGACTAATCTCAGTTTACTGTTGGTGCTGCAAAAAATGCTTATTTACATGTAGGCTCATTACAAATAGTAAGTTACACCATAATGATCGCCCTATTGTTCTCTGCACAGGTCGAGATAAAGATGAGACTAGACAGTGACAAGAGCAATACATGAAAGGATAATGGGTTCATCTTTTTTCCTGCTCTGTGAAAGTTCTAGCCTTCTTCACTGGTCCTGCTGATAACAGTTACACCTCTATCAGGCTCTTAGTGAGCCTGGGGAAGGGAACGGTCAAGTGATCCTTATTGCCGTACCATCACAGCTCAAGGGGGAAGTCAGAGAGATCAACCAAAACGTAATGTAGATTAGGAGAACACATGTATATATACACACATAATTTTTACATCGAATTTTCTCATCTTGCTTGTCGATATGTGAAAATTAATATTTTGGATGATGGTGTTCCTTTAAGCTGGGCATACACATTAAACATCAGCAATCTTTCACAATCATCCCACACACTCGGTTGACCAAGCAGACCTTCAGCACAGGGATAGGGTAGGTCTGCCAGATTCCTCTGGAGGTAGCTTATCTACCCGTGAACAAAAGAGTTGGGCACTTCCATCATGCACAAAGGTTTCAAAATTTAACTCTGGCCCACATCATCCTAATGACACCACATACCACTAAATGCATACATGACCACCCTAGCAGTCAGTTTAGGTTACTGGAGGCCAGTCTTACAGGGTCTGTTCAGTCATGTTTGAACATGGTGAGTTTGTTGCAAGTAAGGGTATGTTCACCCGGCGTGTTGAGTCCGTGTGAACATATACTTTTAGATAGATATGTGTTTGGATCCATCTATCGGACCCCAATCGGACCCAAACACGTATCTAATAAATAGCAATGTGATTTTACATTGCTTTTAATATGAAACGTATGCAGTGGCGTTCAGACGAGTGATTGCCGCTGCGCGCCTCATTGTGTCTTTCTGGTCCGTTCCAAGAACTGACATGTCAATTCTTCATCTTAAAGATGCAGCAGGCGCCCTATTTATAATGATAGGTTGCGATGCTGCTGTATCCAACACACATCCACACACGCACCTGCATGTTGGATCCGTTCAACGCTGCGTTTCTGGATGCGATTTTCGGATCCAACACGCCATGTGAATAGTCTCTTACAAATATGTTTCACACCAACTTTGCAGTGAGTTTTGGCAAATATATTGCAAACTCCATGGCAATGTTTTTCGCTGTGTCTGAAAAAACTCTTTGGGTATGTTTACACGTGTGGGATCCGTTTATAGATGCGCGTTTGGTTCCATGTTACAGACACTGAACGGACCCAAACACGCATCCAACAATGTGCAGTGTGATTTCCATTGCTTTCAATGTAAAGCACACATCAGTGTTCAGACGAGCGATCGCCAATGCGTCTTTTTGTTGCGTCCAAACAATTGTCATGCAAATTCTTGATCCAAAGGACGCAGCAGACGCCCTATTTAAACTATAGGGTCTATTCCTGCTGCAGCCAAAACGCAGCCAAACACCTGCATGTTGGATGCGATTTACCCGAACTGGATTCAGAAATGGATCCAACACGAGTTAGAAACTTGCCTAGAAATCGCCAAGTACTAGTACAAAATCTAAAGACTTCATCTATAAGCTGTGTGGTATCCAACAGCCGGTGAAATCTTTGTCTTACAGAAGCTGCCGCATGAAGACCACCTGTTTTATTAGGCCATGTTCACACAGCTTAAAATGGGACGTATTTCAGTCCGTAATTACGCAACGTACTGTGCGAATTACGGCTGGAATCCGTCCCAGTCATTACGTCTCCTCTCCCTGCTCGGCGAATACACTGCAGGGAGAAAGTGACATGTGAATTACTAGCGGCGTATACGCGTCGCTGGTAATGAGAGTCTATGGGCCGGCGAGGTGCCGGCCCCCCGCTCCCGCGGCGTAACTGCGGGGTGGAATTATGCCCCGCAAATAAGCCGTGTAAACATAGCCTTAGGGTGATTATAAATATCACTCGGGAACTGGACCACCCCGCTCCAGAACAAAGATTCATTTCAATGCTCACCATGTACATTTCCTCTGCATTGGTCACTGCAGGGGCAGGTCTGGCCCGATTTCACTGTAGTGTGCCACACTTTTCACTCACATTTGCTACCGTGGAGGACTTCATAGGTAGTTTCTATCTAAGAAGCACCTTACTGAGCCAAGAAACCTGCCAAGAAACCTGAGAGCAGTATATAATATAGGAGAGAAGCTGAGCTCTGTGATATATAGGGTTATATGATATAGGAGAGAAGCTGAGCTCTGTGATCTATAGGGTTATACATAGCACATGTTAAGTGATTACTGTAGTAAAATGCTATCAGGCTTGCTATCAGCTTATGATACAATAATCAAGCTACAATGATTAGGTAGAACATACACTGACAAGCAAAATGGTAACCATGTTTTGAACCTCTGACTTTCCGCGCCCAATACCCTCCCCAAATTCCCCCTACAGCTTTGGGAACCCGTAAAATTTGAAAACACATTTTATAAAATCTTTTTAAACCTATTTTAAAAGAAAAAAAAATCTTACTTTTTTATTTTTTTGTGAGTACAGTATTTGGAAAAATCCACCTTTGGTTTTTTGGCTCTCCTGAACCCCTTCGGGGCTCTTTTTTCAGATTCAAGAAGACCCTTGGGCCCAAAAAAATTTTTGGCCCCAGGTCTTTCAACACGTTCCCAATGTTGGTGAAGATTTTGGGTTAAGAATACAGTTTTTTTTAAACCTCTACCCAATTTTTTGCTTGGGTTGAGGTCGGGGGGACTGTGGAGGAAAATTTACAGCAAATCTGCTTAAAGTCACTAAACCCCCATTCTTTCTCCAACCGTAAAGTCTGCTTCGGGGCCCATTGTCCTGCGGGACCCTATGTCTTTCCTTTCAAACCTAGAATTGAGGGTATAAAGGGGTAATTCTTTCGTAGGACATTCACATATAGCCAGCAAAGAGATAAAAAACCGACCCTTTGGTCAAGTATCCAACACCTTTGGCTGCAAAACCCAATCCCAAAACCCCCGGGCCCTTCTTCCACCGAACCTGACAGTTTTTTCCAATTTCACAACCCCTTTAGCCCCCTTTTTCCCCTTGATTCTTCAAAACCCAAATTTTGCCCCATAAGGGGCCCCGGTCTATTGACTTTCATCGCACCCGCCTGAAACCCCCGTTTCCAATTTCTATTTTTTTTATTTTTTGGGTTTAAACCCCGTCACCGAACTTTTAAAAATGAAGTCGGGGCCCTTCCCTTCCCCTTTTTTGGGGCCCCATCTTTCCCAGATCTGTGTAATGGTTATAAAACAGACGACTGTAAACTCACCCTTAGGGAAGCGCCTCCACTGCCGTTTTCTTTTCGCTTAAATGTTTGGACCGGGTGATCCAAAATTTTTCCCACGCCGATTTTGGGTGCCGGGACGTCCCCCCTTTGGTTTGGAAGGGACAGATGGACTTAATTTCATTTTTCCCGCTGCAGGGCCTCAAAAGGGAAATGCAGGTTGGAAAATTTTCTTGGCCCAGAGATGCGATCAAATGACTGGTGATGCTGTGTCTCTTTTTTTGGGAAAATTTTTTTCCTCTTGGCTGCCAAACCGGGGCCCCTTTTCCACTAAGGAATCCCCCAAAAACAACACCACTAAGCTTTTAGGAATTTTTAAAAAGGGTTTTGTAATTTTTTGTATCCCAAGAAAAAATTGTCCCCCCAACCAGGTCAAAAACAGTAACAATGCAGTTACAGGGAAAAAAATTTCCCAGAACTGAGCATATGCAAAGATTTGCAGGTCAAATTTTTGTTTGAGAAAACCCCAAATGATTGTCTTTTAAAAGGGATGGGATCTCACATTCAAAGCTTTTATGGAATGGTGAGATAAGGGAGCTTAAAAAGTCACAAGTAAAAAAACCTTTTTTACCCTTTTTTGGTTTTGTCATGAAAAATATTTTTAATAGATACAATTTTAAACAACAAAAAAAAAACCCTTTTAAAAAAAATTTGTAAATATGCAAAACACGAAAGAAAGGGGGGGAAAAAAAATATTTTTAAAGAAAAAACGCCCTGAATAACTTTTTTGGGCCAATGAATTTGTTCTGTAGTAAATTTTTAGCTCCCAGACCCTAAAAAGTCAAAAAGTTCAAAAAAATTGGGTTCCCCATTTTGCTTTTTCCTTGAAAAATATTTTTATTGGATACAAATTTAGAATACAAAAAAACGTAAAAAAAAAAAAAAAATTGTAAATATACAGAACTTTTTCATTAAGTGGTAAAAGCCCTAATAAAAATTTGGGGCATTCCTGAATTTGTTTTGAGAAATAGAATTGGGCCTGCACCAGTTTCCTTCATAGTTTCCCTTTCACATCGATCAAAATTATTTCCAGGCTAGAGAAGGGTCTCTACACAATTTGGCTTGGTGGAAAAGCATGCCCACGGGGGCAAATCTCAACCAACATGCCCCAGGGTAAAAAAGGGAAATTGCCTCGGGCCACAATCAGGTCTGTTTGAATGGTTAAACCCTTTTTCTTGGAGGGGCAATTAAGCGTTTTGCTAAAATCTGGTAAATTTTCCCCCCTCGTGGAAACCGTTTTTCCCGGTCCAGGGTCATCCAAAATATTTCAAAACTTCAACTCCTCATGTGATGCAGGCACTGCATTGAACTGGACCAATTTATTATATATTGTGGGAGTCTGAGTCAGTCCATTTTATAACAACTCAGACTCCACAGCCCTGCTCACAGTAATTTTCATAGGGTTTAACAATGCATTGTAGTTTTAAAGGGGTTTTTTTTAAATACAAATTCCCTCTTGCTCAGTCCGGTTTTTTTCTGTTTCATTTTTTTTAAAAAAAAAAAAAGGCTTTTTTTTACTGGCCTCTACTGGCCCGCCCGTGAGGAGGTGAGGAAAAACCAGGCCGTAGCTAGGGCCCGTACTAAGCGATCAGTGTGGCACTAAAACAAAAAGAGATTCAAAAGGTCTGTAGCTATAGGACCTGAGGAGCTGTGGGGGGCCCTTAAAGAGGGGATATCTTGGAATAGGTAGGACCCTGTGGGAAAATATTTCAAAGTGACTTTTTTTTTGCAAGATCTTTAAACCCAAAAAGCCCCCCTTGTAGTGAGACAAACCCCTTTTTTAAAAAACCTTTTTTTAATAAGGGAAAAGTTTGGTTTTGATAACCACATGGAAAAAGTTCCCAAAACAAATTTCCAACTAGAAAACAGTAACCCCTCTGACCTTTGAGGAATTCGTTATTTTTTTTTTCGCACTTACACAGCTGACGCCCCAAGCTCGAAAAAAAATTTTCAATCTAGAAATTTCCCCCTTTCGAGTGAAGGGGTAAAGACCGCCTCAGAATAAATTTAAAAACCAAAAAAATGCTGGTTTTACTGTAAGCCCAAAGTAAATTTTGTACTATGGCATTTAAAAACCTATTTCCCGAACCCAAAAGTCCACAACCCGCAAAAAAAAACTTTTCCCAGAAAGGGTTTATTTGAGGTCTAAGTAAATAAAAAACTAAGAAGTGGGGGTTTTTGGGTCATTAAACCTTTAAACGCCTTAAGCACCCCCGGCCGTTGGGCCATTTTTCAACGGTGTATTTGCCGGGCTAAATTTCCCCCCCGCAAATTACGCCGTTTTTGGCCGGGGGTTTGGGGCGGGAGGACGGGGGGAGTGAGGGGGGGGCCGGCATTTCCCCCGGCCCCATAGGGGCCCCTTTACTGCTAGCGGCGCGAATACCCGCCCAGAAAAGTTTTCAATTTTAATTTTCTCCCCGCCGGGCCGGGTTCGGGCCCGGGGGGGGGAGGGAGACCCTAAACCATAGTTCTTAAAAAACAGTGAATTTTCCCAAAATTGAATTTGGGGCCCTTTTCCCCCCGTAATTGGCCACTTCGGAAGTAATTACGGACCCCAAATTTGGCCCATTTTAAAGCCGTGTGAACCCCCGGCCCTTAAAAAAGGCCCCTTTAAAGACAAACTTTCATTGTGTAATTTTTCAGTGTTCCCTTTTCAGGTTCTACTTTTTCCTTTTCCCCTCCTTGGGTGTTGGGGTCCCCAGGGGGCAGTTTTTTTGGTTTCCCCTTCCCCTTCTCATTCCCATTTTGGCAGCCCCAATTGGCCCAAACCCTTCCCGTAGATTTGGGTTCCAAATTCCAAAACCTTTTGCTGATAAAACCCAAAATTTTTAAAACCCCTTCCCGAGCCCTTTAATCCTGCCCTGCTACAAAAACACCCGTGGGCTGTCTGTCCGCTGGGCTTTTTACAAAATGTCCTCTCTCTATCTTTCCCAAATAAACCTCACTTTAAAAAAGAAAATTCTTTGTTTTACCACCCCCCCATTACTAACCAAAAACCCCCATCGCTATTTCTCCCCTCAGGTGGGGCACCACCAAACTTTCTCCCCAGGGCACCCGGCCCCAAGGCTTGGAGTATACCCAAAATTCCCCCGATTTTGTTTTTTCCACCACCCGTTTATCCAAAACCCTTGGGGCCCCCTCCCTGTCAATGCCCTCAAGAAAAACCCCCCAGAATTTCCCTTTCCCTTTTTTCCCCTTTTTGGAAACAAAATCAATCCCTTATTTTTGCCCCCTTTTTTTTTCTCGTTTTTGATTACTTAAATTCTTTCTTATCGGTCTCCCACTCTCAAACTCTCCCTCCCTTTAAACTGTCCTGGGTTTCGCAGCCAGGGTCATTTTTTCTTTCCCGCCGCTAGACTAAAGCCTCTACCCTGTGTCAGTCAAAATGCCCGGGTTTCCCATCCAGTACGAAACAGCATTTAAACTAAAATTAAATTTCATCCATTTTTAAAACTCTAACAAAACGCGCCCTCCCTAAAATTTTCCCCCTCATCTCTGTCTAACCACCCCACCCCGCTCTCCTCCCACTCAGTGCGGGCATAAACCCAAAGGACCCCCAACATCCCAACCCCCTCATGCCCCTCTTAAAAATTTTGCACCCTTTCTGCACCCCTTTTTCTGGAAAAATGTACCCCCTTAAATCATCAGGGACAATCCTTTGCCTTTGCAAATTTTAAGAGTGTCCCGAAAAACACCCTCTTTTTCATTTTTGGCCTTTCAAGATCCCCAAATTTTCCTAACCCCTACCTTTGGGGGAACCCCAAAAAATCCCGTAAACCCTAACCAATAGGGCAATACAGGGCCTTTTCTGATAAAGATGTAACAGTCGGGTGGCAGGGTTTACCCAATTTATGTAAACCCCCCCCCCTATTTTTATGAAACAAGGGTGGGGCCCTTTTAAAATTTAGCACTTCTCCCCCGTTGTCCTCCCCCCGACCCCTCAAATTGGGAAGCTTTGGGCAGGGGGTCTCACACCTTCGTGTTTTCACCTGTAAGTAGCTTTTTTCCCCTGTGTTTTTGTCTGTCTTTTGTCTGTAATTAAACCCCTCTCACTTGTAAAGTGCTGCGGAATTGGTTGGTGCTAATAAAGGTTTTAAAAATTATATTTTCTTGTTTAGTTTGTTTAAACAGTAGTAACTTTTTTATCTTTAAGTGACGCAGTTGTAGGAGGACTTGTTTTATGCGGGAGAAGTTGTATTTTCGGGGGCATAGTTTAAGTTTACAAATAAATAACTTTTTTTACATTTTTTTTGCAGCGTAAACCCAAAAAGTTTTTCTGCATTTTTTTAGCACTACAAGTTGGTGCTGTTAATACTCATCACCTAGATAAGCTGCGTTGTAGGGGTGTTCTCTTCTTATAGCAAATCCTCTGGGAGCTGCTGCTATCATTACAGTCTGGGATTCCCCGACACCGTCCCCTGGACATCGGTGGCAGAGATGGCCAGGATTACAGAGGTAGCCAAGCGGACAGTTCTACGAAGACTCTGTAATTCCCACAGAAGTGAATGGGAATTGCGGAGGCAGCGGAGATCTGCTCGCTCGTCTCTTTCCACTGCATTTTCATAAGTATTTCCATCAACCTCTAAACTGTAATTGCTGTTCAGTATTGCCTGGCATAGAGGGTATAACGCCTAGATCTGCCCTGCTAACCTGCTACACTGCCAATGATGCGGCCGACTGTCAAAGACCAGTTACAGGGGCCTCAGCTAAACTTCGGCACCAGGGCCCATAATCAATTAGCTGTGCTGCAGAGTAAGAGGGACTGTGGCCCTCATTCTCCCTAATAAATCCAACAGTCCGGGGCAGTGCCGATAGTGGGGGACCTACAGGGGGGAACGGAAACAATATTGTACAGTCATCTACTTTTCCGGGAAGAAAACAGAGGAATGAGACTACTGCTAGGGAAAACAACGGGCACCGCATATATATTATCTACCACAGCATGCAGGGCTCAGACTTGTGAGGACCGTTCTCCTGATGTCTTGGCAGTCTAAGAATGACCCAAAATATTCCCCTCTCTGTACCAAGATCTTTCTGTGATTGTCTGCATAATATTTCCATAGAAGGCGTGGTTGAAGTATCTCCATCGCTCGTGTACTGTGGCCCCTCTTCTGCTCTTGTACAGAGAAGCAGATTACATACAGTGGGTACGGAAAGCATTCAGACCCCTTTAAAGGGAATGTGTCATCAAAATGAGTTATTGTTTAACTCACGTTTTTATGTTTTAAAAATTTAAAAATTTGGGTTATTTTTATTTTCCTATCACTTCAAAATTTTTTTTTAATAATTTTTAATCCTCGTTTTCACTTTGGCCACTAAGCCTAATAACAAAAACTTCCGTTCGTAGAGAAAGATTCCAGTTGTCTGCTCATATTACACAAGAGGCAAATGAAAGAATACTAGTGTGAGTAGATTAACACAGGATTCACCAGTCACAAGAGAATGGTCACGTTTTACCCCCTTTACCCCCCGCACAGTACTTCTTCAAAAGTCACAGAGCAGGACTAGAAAACTCTCCTATAGAAGTGAAGGGGAAACTGGTCATCTTAAAAAACTCCTATGTGCATGAAGTTACTGTAAAGCATCTCTCTGACTGCTGTTAAAGCAGTGCAAACAAGGCCTAGTGGCCAAAGTGAAAACTGCATTATTAAAATATATTGAAAGCGATATGAAAAATTCCTAAAAAAGGTGTTTAACATAAAAACGGGACTTAAACAAAAAAAAAAACAGAAATGTAGATTTTCTTGCAAATTTATTGAACAAGAAAAACTGAAATGTCATAAGTATTCAGACCCTTTGCTGTGACACATTTAACTCACATGCTATCCGTTTCCTTCTGATCCTCCTTGAGATGGTTCTACTCCTTCATTGTAGTCCAAACTGATTGGACTGGATTAGGAATGGCACACACCTGTCTATACAAGAGCTCACAGTGCATGTCAGAGCACATTAGAATCATGAGGTCTAAGGAACTGTCTAAGGAGCTCAGAGACAGAATTGTGGCAAGGTACAGATCTGGTCATGGTTACAAAATAATTTCTGCAGCACTCAAGGTTCCTAAGAGCACAGCGGCCTCCATAATCCTTAAATGGAAGAAGTTTGGGACGACCACAACTCTTCCTCGACTTGGCCATCCAGCCAAACTAAGCAATTGTGAGAGAAGTAAGGAAGAACCCCAAGATCACTGTGGCTGAGCTCCAGAGATGCAGTAGGGAGATGGGAGAAAGTTCCACAAAGTCAACTATCGCTGCAGCCTCCACCAGTCGGGGCTTTATGGCAGTGTGTGCTGACAGAAGTTTCTCCTCAGTGCAAGACATGAAAGCCGCATACAGTTTGCAAAAAACACATGAAGGATCCCAGACTATGAGAAATAAGATTCTCAGGTCTGATGAAGATTGAACTTTTTGGTGTTACTTGTAAGCGGTGGAGAAAACCAGACACTGCTCATCACCTGCCCAATACAATCCCAAGAGTGAAACATGGTGGTGGCAGCATCATGCTATGGGGGGGGGGGGGGGTTGTTAGCTGCAGGGACAGGACAACCAGTTACAATTGAAGGAAAGAGGAATGTGGCCAAGTAGAGAGATATCCTGGATGAAAACCTCTTCCAGACGCTCTGGACCTCAGAATGGGCCGAAGGTTCATCTTCCAACAAGACAATGACCCTAAGCACACAGCTAAAATAACAAAGCAGTGGCTTCAGAACAACTCTGTGACCATTCTTGACCGGCCGAGCCAGAGCCCTGACCTAAACCCAATTGAGCATCTCTGGAGAGACTTGAAAATGGCGTCCACCAACATTCACCATCCAACCTGAGGGAGCTGGAGGGGATCTGCAAGGAAGAATGGCAGAGGATCCCCAAATCCAGGTGTGAAAAACTTGTTGTATCATTCCCAAGAAGATTCATGGCCGTACTAGCTCAAAAGGTGCTTCTACTCAATACTGAGCAAAGGGTCTGAATACTTATGACCATGTGATATTTCAGTTTTTCTGTTTTAAATTTAAATTTGAAAAAAATATCTACATTTCTGTTTTTTTCTTTCAAGATGAGGGGAGGGGGCAGAGTGTACATTAATCAGCAAAAAAAATGAACTTTTTGGATCTTCCCAAATGGCTGCAATGAAACAAAGTGAAAAATTTAAATGGGTCTGAATACTTTCTGTACCCACTGCAAAGGGCTGTGCAGACCATACATATGGGAAGTACATTAGATTATCTCCTTCGCTCATGTACTGTGGCTTTTCTGCTCTTACACAGAGAAGTAGCTTACATAGAGGGCTGTGCAGACCACACATATGGGAGATGCAGTGGAGTATCTCCTCCGCTTGTGTACTGTACTTCGGCACCTCGGCTGTGCAGACCATACATATGGGAAGTGCAGTGGAGTATCTCCTCCGCTCGTTTACTGTACTGCAGCATCTCTGCTGATCTTGTATAGATAAAGCTGTGCAGACCATACATACGGGAAGTGCAGTGGAGTATCTCCTCCGCTTGTGTACTGTACTGCGGCACCTCGGCTGTTCAGACCATACATATGGGAAGTGCAGTGGAGTAGCTCCTCCGCTCATGCACTGTACAGCGGCACCTCGGCTGTGCAGACCATACATCTGTGCAGTGCATGGATGTATACCCTCTGCTCGTGCACGAAGCGGCACCTCGGCTGTGCAGACCAGACTTGGGAAGTGTAGTGGTATCTCCTTTTGCCGTGCACTGTACAGCGGCACCTCGGCTGTGGCAGACCTACTTATGGTAAGTGCAGTGGAGAAAGCTCCTCTGCTCGTGAAACCTTGTACTGCGGCACCTCGGCTGGGGCAAGACCATACCATCTGTGCAGGTGCAGTGGAGTATCTCCTCTGCCGGCACTTACTGCGGCACCTCGGCGGGGCCCCCTACATAGGGAAGTGCAGTGGAGTTTCTCCTCCTCGGCACTAACAGCACACCTGGGCTGTGCAGACCATAATAGGGGAAGTGCGTGGGGTAGCTCCTCGTCGTGCACTGTACTGGGGACCTGGGCTTGCAGACCATACACTGTGCGTAAAGGGGTATCTCCTCTGCTCGTGCACTGACAGCGGCCCCTGGGGCTGTGCGCCCATACATAGGGAAGTGCAGGGAGTATCTCCTCTGCTCTTTCACTGTACTGGGGCACCCGGGCTGTGCAGACCAAAAATATGGGAAGTGCAGGGGAGTATCTCCTCTGCTCGTGACTGAACGGAAAACCCTCGGCTGGCAGCCCATACATATGGGAAGTGCAGGGGATTTTCCCTTGCTCGGCACTTACGCGGAACCTCGGGCTGTGCAGACCATACATATGGGAAGTGCAGTGGAGTATCTCCTCTGCTCGTGCACTGACGCGGCACCTCGGTGTGCCCCAAACCCTGTGCAGTGCGTGGAGTATCTCCTTGTCGTGTACTGACTCGACACCTCAGCTTGCAGACCATACATAGGGAAGTCAGTGGAACTCCTCCCTCAGCACTGTACAGCGGACCTCGGCTGTGAAACCCATACACTGGCAGTCAGTGGAGTATCCCTTGCTCTGCACTGTACACGGCCCCTTTTCGGCGTCGGGGCCCATACATCTTTTTAGTGAGTGGAGTATCCCTCTGCTCGGCACTATACAGCAGCCCCTGGGCTGTGCAGACCATACATTGTGCAGTGCAGTGGAGTATCCCCTTGCTCGTGACTGTAAGGGGCACCTCGGCTGTGAAAAACCATACATAGGGGAAAGTGCTTGGATTTCCTCTGCTCGTGCACTATACAGCAGCACCTCGGCTGTGCAGACCATACATATGGGAAGTGCAGTGGAGTATCCCCTCCGCTCGTGCACTGTACTGCGGCACCTCGGCTGTGCAGACCATACATATGGGAAGTGCAGTGGAGTATCTCCTCTGCTCGTGCACTCTACAGCAGCACCTCGGCTGTGCAGACCATACATATGGGAAGTGCAGTGGAGTATCTCCTCTGCTCGTGCACTGTACCACGGCACCTCGGCTGTGCAGACCATACATCTGTGCAGTGCAGTGGAGTATCTCCTCTGCTCGTGCACTGTACAGCGGCACCTCGGCTGTGCAGACCATACATATGGGAAGTGCAGTGCCAGCAGTTCACATCTAGTTCATACACCCCATGCACGGTTTCAGCGATTGTCTGGCAATGGATGGCATAGAGCCAGCAGCTGGGAGGTTTCTGGGTGTGTTTGCACTTTCAGCAAGTGGGTGTAGAAGCTGAGACTTTCCGTGACCTGTAGACGACTGGGTTTTATGTGGTAAAGGTGTGAACTGGAATGGTCCTGCAGCCTAACGATATCCTAATATTACAGCTGCCCACTGCTCCTTCATATTACATGGACACCAACGCTTCACTGTTCAGGTGAGCTGCAGAGAAACTCACAGACAAATGGCACATTATTCACTTCACAGAGAAGAGGCCATTACTACTACAGAGACCGGTCAGAAGGCCAGTGCCAGCAGCTCCCCCAGAGAAGCTTCAGGTGCACAATACTGATGAGGAGCCCCTTGCCAACTACCCAGCGTAACCGCATGACTGGCACCAGCCTCATGGACAGCAGATGAGTGAACGGTTGTTGATCAGTACTTTAGTGTCCTCTTCATTATGGTACTGCGGCTCTTCTGAATACTGGTGGGAACTAGTTCGGATCTAATGTGTAGATATGTACTAAGCAATCATTCCCCTCATGAAAAGGTGTGTGAGCAATTGTTCATCAGTATTCTGCACCTGTGCAACTTCTCCCATGTGACTTTTAGCCTCCTATTGTGGCTGGAGCTGTGACCTGCCATTGCAGCAGTAAGGCTCCGTTCACATCATGTTAATCCACTAGTCTGACACACACTTTACGACTGCCTACGGTTTTTGGACGGCAAGCGGTGTGCGTCTGTCTGAAACGACGCCGACAGACGATCACAGGGGGTTTGTGGCTCCCAGAGCTGCAACTGCGCTAGGAACAGAGCTGTAGTTAACTTCATTCCTCTAGCAGTCTCTGACCGGCAGGGTCAGGAGGAAGCCTCCGATTACCGGCGTGTAACCCTTTGATTGCCACGGTCAATGACAGCAGCATAAAAAAGGGTGATTTCACTGCTCCATTGGGTCACCAGGATCCCCCGTGCCTGATGGAGCCCGGGGAATATCTATGCAGTCAGCCCCGGGAACCTAAAGTAACCCCAGGGCTGTCTGCATAGTAAGCCTGCTGTCAGGGCACATGGCGCCCTGACAGCAGCCTATGTCATACTGAACATAGCTTAATGCATTAGTAGTGTATTAGCATACTCCTTTGTGCGAAGTGTAAAAAAAAAAAAAAGTTAAAAACAAGTGTAAAAAAAAAATGAATAAAAAAAAAAAATTTGTGCATATATTCCACAAAAACCCCTATACCTATTAGGTATCCACACAACTGTAATGACCTGTAGAATTAATTTAACAAAGTATTTAGTGTAAAATGTGAATGGTGTAAAAAATAC
Organism: Phyllomedusa bahiana; assembly: GCA_025379985.1. Classification (NCBI taxonomy): domain Eukaryota; kingdom Metazoa; phylum Chordata; class Amphibia; order Anura; family Hylidae; genus Phyllomedusa; species Phyllomedusa bahiana. Next base: position 127,736 of record JAODAL010004023.1, on the reverse strand, counting down.
TTTAAAAAACGAATGCAGAAAAACACTTTCTACTCTCGCTGCAAAAAAAAAAAAAAAAAAAAAATGGCAGTAATTTAAATATAAACTAAAAATATGTCCCTAAAAAAAAAAAATACTCCCACATAAAACAAGTCTTCATACAACTGGGCGATTAAAAGAAGAAGTTACAACTGTTGAAAAGCAGAAAGGCAAAAATTAAAAGATTTAGCGGGACCATTTCAGGCCTGGCGATTAAGAGGCTAAAATAAAGCGTGAAGTGCGTTAATGTATACATTGACTTCTCCAGCTGGACCAATCGCCACAGTATATGGGGATCCGTTTCATGACCTTACGTCATCTGTCAAGATGGACACAGGATGCTGCACTTTTTCAGTTGTCCAAAAACATATACATCTACTCTATCAAATCGCGGGGAAAAATGTGGCAGGCAATAGAGCAGGGGTGTCAAACTGCGGCCCTCCAGCTGTTGGGAAACTACAACTCCCATCATGCATTCATATAATCTATAACAGTGGCATGATGGGAGTTGTAGTTTCCCAACAGCTGGAGGGCCGCAGTTTGACACCCCTGCACTAGAGGATCTAGCTTAAAATAAACTAAAAAAATTAGAGGTCAGACATCTGCTCAAAACTGCACATCGGGGATTCGCTTCCGTTATGTTCTAATGTACATGTTTTACAGTACGGTCAAAGGTGATGTGAACCGAACCTTAGGCGAGGTTCACCGCACATTTCTGGCTTCCATTTTATGTACACGAAATGACATATATATTAAACGGATGCCTCTGACATATGCCAAGAAGTGTCACTCATCCATCACCCATAGATTAACAAATAGGGATTTTTTCGGAATGCCTGTTCTATAGTTTGTTTTGTGGTATACAGACATACCGGCCAAATGGAGGCCAAAAGGACACAAGGATACATTTAGCACATACATCAAGTGCTTTCCTGGCATATATGCTAATTGTACACCAAAAAAATGTTATGTGAACCTAGCCTAAGTGGAGCCTTTTCTTTTGAATTTTAAGTAAATCAAATTTTAACAGTAGAGGGGAAAAAAACTATTTTATTTTGCTTCGTTAAAAGTATGAAACAACAATACTCCTTATCGATAGTACCTAGATCAAAAACAAAGATTACATCTCGGGAGTATACAGGTATGCAATGATGTACAAATGGAACAAATTCAGCAGAGGAGCATACATTAATATAGATATAATACCGAAATATTACTCACAATACTGTTGCGCTCCTTATAGAATGGATGACTCCATTCCCTTTTGCAAGGCAAAAATTCTGATTGCCAAGAGACAAAAACAAAATCCAGAATAAATAGACCTATACTGCCCCTAAATACGTCCTGCTGAACTTCATCCCTATAAAGCAAATGTGGGGTCATTGCCCCAATAAGGGCGGCCCCACTCCCATGACTCTCCCTTATGTCACCCTGGTATCACCCTAATATGGGAATGTGCTTACACCAGGTGAAAGTAGCTCAAGTCATAAAAGATTTCCCCTATACATTCAGGTTCAGTAGGGGAATATGCTAAAGAAGCCGCTAGCAATAATACTGATGAACAAGGATAATGTTTGCCAAAGATGTCCAGGCATGGTGCTATATCTATATTTATGTATGCTCCTCTGCTGAATGTGTTCCATTTCCATTTGGATACCCTATTTACTCCCGAGATATATTATTTAGTTTTGATCTAGGTGCTGTCAATAAGGTGCAGGTTTCATACTTTTAATTAAGTAAAATAAAATGATGTTTTATGGGGTTTTTTCCTTCTATTCTGTGATAACATTGACGGACCCTCGATTTAATGGAATTTCTAGGATATAAATCAAATTTGTGTCAGTTTTTTGGTGAATTTCTGTGCATTGCTCATAAAGTTAGTGTCAGGTGTCACAAGGACCGTGTGTTGCGAGCTTGCATATGTGGTCAAAATATCAACTAAAACTCTTCTTTTTTTTTTTTTTTTTTCCCAGTATGCAGTTGTGATACTGGGAAGCGTTGCACTTCACTATCCCTGTTGCCCGCTGCTTCGTTCAAAGCCTTCCCCACTACTAAAGCACGGTAAAGTCGGGGACCCCTGTGGACAGGCCATAAAGGTCTTTAATGGCACAGCCCCATTTAAGTTCACATTTGCACAGTCTGTAATTAAATCCACCTCTTCAGTTATTTCTCCCTACATGCTAAGGGCATGTTCACACAGTGTATTGCAGACGCCTGTCGCTTCCGACGTGCGCGCTCGCCAGCACATACGTCTGAAGCGCTCGCACTGACATTAACTTTCCCAATACGGCAGGTAGTCACAGCACCCAATGAGAGCTATGAATGACCTATTTACAGGGTGGACTTTGGGCGTACGGTAGCGCAATTATGTGTCAAAATACGTCCAGCAAACACGCTGTGTGAACACGCCCTAGAAGTCAATCACTGTAGTGGGAAAGCCCCTTTAATGGGATGTTACGGGATCTAACATTGCTTGTTCGCCCATCAGGGCATGAGTTCAACTAGAAGTGAAGACTCATACTTACCTCCCGGACGTTCCAGGTCACTCCCGCTCCGTCCATCACTGCTGAAGCGGTGAGCGGTCTTCACTCACGTAACAGCCAGGGAGGTCACAAGCCCACAACGCTGTGCCCTGTGGTTGGCTGCACCGGTCACATGAACTTCACTGGCCACTTGCGGGATGAGTCTTTGCTTCTATTGCAATGTTAGATCCCGGACCACATGACACAGCTATGCTACATAGTAAATAAGGTAGGAAGAGAGGACCTGGGTCCATGGAGTCCATGCAGTGTGGATCCAGAGGAAGGAACAGTCCCCTATGAGGCAGAGACCACGTATCCCAACTCCAGAGACGGCTTCTGAAGCACCCCTGGAGCACCGTCCTAAGCCCAGCATGGTCACCATGTTCATGAGCTGTAAGTCCATCTGGTCCAGAGAACATCACTGCATCAAGTAAATAGGTGGACTGGGCCAAGTTACTACTTGTTTCTATAGCAACCAGGTGTCCACTCGGGGAACCACAGCTGTCCAGAAGATGAAGACCTCTCCAGACAACACTAGTCCTTTTCTACTACAGGAAAAGCCATTCATTTCAAGCAATTGTGAGGGGAAATTCATAAATCGAACCTTAGTGAAAGCATCAAGTGGAAGAAAAGACGAGTCTGAGCAATAAATGTGGGGCCTCAGCGAGACAGGAGGCAAACAAGAGATGATTCAGAGAGAGCACGCCGGATTTATGACTCCCAGCAGATAAACGTCTCCCAACACACAATGGAAAGTAAACAGCCCGGGAAGCATGGGAAGGACAGGGCCCTGCAAGAAGACTACAGTCTTACAGAGCAAAGCTTGTACTTGGGTCCCACACCAGGGGAGGTCATCGCTGCCATCATCTGTGGAATTTCAAACAAAGTCCCAGGTCAAAAATGGACAAGGGGGACACTAAAGAAGTAGAAGCCTTGGGGGAGGTTCACATGCAGGGGCATTTTTTGTGCAGAAAGGCACAGCAATTAAAGCGGTACACCTGCACAAAAAGCGCAATGTGTGAAAGCACCGGTAGGGGATGTTCACACGATGTTTTTTAGATACCTGTTTGGGTACATGTTTCAGATTCAAGCACGTATCTAACAAGGTGCAGTGTGTTCACATTGGTTTCAGTGTACAACACGCATAGGGGTTCAGACAATACATGTTTTACATACGTCTTTGTGATGTGTTTAACGCGTCCGAGCAAAGAACTGACGTCTATTCTTGATCCGCTTTACAAACCCCATTTAAAACTATGGGGTGCATCTCTGCTGCATAGAAAAAAAATATCCAAACATACCACACTTTGGGGCGTGTTTGGATAAGTTTTTCTGATCGAAAAACGCTGTGTGAACAAACCCTTAGGCTAGGTCTACACGGCAAGTGTCAAAATTCGGTCCAAGATCCGACGACATTTTGACACTTGCTGGACCGCGATTTTTGGTGCAGATTTGCGCAAAACCTATGGTCCGTTTTCAGCAACCCCATACATTCAATGCAACATGGCAGACGGCAAATCCGAGCAGAATTTGGCGTAAAATACAACACGTCACTTATTCCAGTGGAATTTAAAGCCCGACTGTAAAATATCCATGTAGTGTGGACTACAGCACGGATCTTTCATTGCTGTCCATGCAGCACAGGGATGAAAAGCCAACAGTAAAGTTGTGCCGTGTAGACATAGCCGTACTGCGGCCTTCTGTCCATCCAGCCTCAGACCCTGCATGTGGCCTTCCATGTTATTTATCAACTATTAGGGATGGATTTGCTGTGGATTTTCAGCACAGATTTGCACACAGAAAAACCTGACTGATTACAGGGAGGGGATTTCACAAAACGTATGCCCATTTGACTTGCGGAGTAGATTCTTTAATCCCCATTTCTGTTAAGGACTGTGAATTTTCCTCATAATTCACTATACACACTAGAATATGCCATCAGTATCAGGAGATGCCACCTATCTCGAGAACAAGCTCCTATTGAAATGAATGTACCAAGCACAGCTGCGATAAGACACACACATCTATTGACTTTTTTACTTGAAGAATTTCTGTAGAAAATTCTCGCAGAAAACCCATCTCGTATATTTATCCTGATCTACAACACAAAATACAGTGGGCACTAACGCCCATATAAACATTGAAAATGCATAAGTAATAATCTGCATATTAAACTGCATTTGCCCATCTACTGCAGCATGGTAACCCCATCAGGCGCATCCCTAACTCTCGATGCCTCTTTGGGGCATGTTCTAGCTTGCAACGGATTTCCGTAGCCTCAATGTACGGGCGGGAAATCCAACCCCCCCCCCCCCAAAAAAAAACGCCCCAAAAACTATGGAGCGGTGAAATTAAATACCCTTGGTTTTCCAATGGTATTTTATCTACGCTGTGTGGACATAGCCTGAGGTGTTAGGGTATGTTCATTGCTGAAAAACCTGACACGAAATCTGTGGCAGGTAACATGCGCGGCCGCCTCTCCATTTGCAGGGAGAATTTCAAGGGCTCCATATAGAGAGACATTTATGGCATAGATTGCCGGAGATGGGAATCCTCTAAGCTCGGCACAGCGAATTGTTCCCAGCTCAGTTTAATGGGGTGTTTCAGGGTAATAAACCGGTCACTGGAGCCAAGAAACCTGCAGTTCTCATGTTCACCATCATGAGAGCAGCAGAAACGAGCCAACAGGTTTCCTTTTAAGTTTCCAGCACAAAAGACCGCAGCATTTCCATCCTGTGTGAATGAACCCCTTAACCTGGCCATACTCCGCTAGCTTACCAGCAATCCCAGAAACATGCGTATTACACAAAGCAGCTACCAGACACTACAGATTTCACTAGGGAAACAAGGGACCCAATGCCACAGGAACCCTTTAATCTAAGGCAAGGGCGCACCGCATAGGACAAAAAACTCTTTGAAAACCAAAACCTAAAAACGGCTTTGAACGTCAGTTTTCGGCCCAGAGCAGCTGCGTTTCCGACAAGTGCCGTGGTTTTTTTGGCATTTTTAATGAAAAAAAAATCCCTTCCTTTTTACAACCGGGGCAGTTGCTCAGCAGAACCTCCAAAAAACGCCCAGCGCTTTACTAGCTCCAATGTAAATTCTCTGCCTGCTTTTTTTTTAAACGGTTAAAAAAATGACCACAGAAAAAAAAACTAATTCTTGGGGGAAATACAAGGATTTTCACTATCAAAGTCTATGGGACCTGTTTGCAGAGGTTTTAGAAAATGGAAAACACTGAAAAAAAAAACGCCTAACAGGAGACACCGGGGCACAGGATCATCTGTGATCCAACAGGTCACTGGCCTAAAGGAAGCACAGGTGGCGACTGTCCCAGAGGGTGGCAGACTTGTAGCTTGTGCATGCCAGTCTTCTGTCACAGCCAGAGAAGAGCTTCTCCTTGGACGGGGAGGTCATAGATGTCCTACAGTAGGAGGCCTTGCTGAATTTTTCGTGCAGATTTCTGCAGAAGATTTCCATCGTCTGCTGTGGATTTCACACCAGATTTGCATCAATGGGGCTATTCCAAGTCCTGCTAGCAGTTTCCATGCAAAATAAAAAAACACCCAGCACGTTCCTTTTTTAGGGGGGCTCCACTCCCATAAAAATAATTTCAGCCGCTCCTAATGAAATAAAAAAACATTAACCCCCCCCCGTCCTCCAGTTCCTCCGGTCTCCTGTTCACATGCGGTCATTACCAGAGCCGCTGATTGGCTGCAGTGGTCATGTGCCACTAATTGAAAAGCGTTGTAAGGTAAAGGAAGTAGCGGGAAGTGAGCACAGCAGCCAAACAGAGCGGTGGTGGCGACGTCCCCGCTCAGGAGTGGCCGCACGTGCACCTGAGACCGGAGGAGAGGGAACATACTTTATTTTACTAGGGCCCCAGGAGCTGCTTGAAGGATTTTCATAGGCGGACAACCCTAATAGAAAGGAAAGCTTTCCAGGTGGACTCCACTTCAGTGTAAAAAGCAGACAGACTTTGCATCAAGAGCCACGTATATTCCCACAATGTGAACAGGCCCTTATTCAGATTTGGTGCAGAAATTTTCACAACTGAAACTTCCCATTCATCCAAACCAGATTCTCCTACAAGAAGCAAATAAATGATGGGAAAGTCTGCAATAAATCTCCCGGGAGCACAGATCCCCTTCAGGTGACAGACGCTGCTACAGCCAGAAAGTGAGACTGTAGAAGAAACAGGCAGCACAACCTGAAAGTGTGAGAGCGCACCACTGACTCAAACGCTGAAACTACCGGAATCTGGAGCTGCCCTTCCCTAAAGCCACCCAAACCCCAACACTGCCGCCCCATCCACTTCCCAGCACACCCTCCCCCCGCGCGCCTTTATTGTGGAAGGGCTAATTAAAGCACCAGGAAGATTAAATGACCGAGCAAAGATCACCTAGAAAAAAAGGTAATAAACCCCCAGGGATGAGTGTTATACCGAGAAGAGCGCACCTCAAAAAACTCAGGGAATGAATGTGGGATCTCCAAACTCTGCGGCCACCAGTGGACAGCTGCTTAATGTCTGAGCGCTGTGCAGGGCAATGTCCAACGTGAATGGACTCTAAAATTGGGGCTGAATTTCACGTGGATTTTATTACACTTTAGGTCAGAGTCTCTAATATTTTTATACTGTGTGTGATAGTAAATCAATCATCCAACTACAATAGAGGTGCGGGAGATCTGCTGCGCCCGATTATGAAAGGGGAAAAAATAATCATCTGAACCCAAACGTTCAGCCGCCCAAGGGAGGTCGGCCCCCCTTCCACACTGATTCAATAGAAAACCTTCAGCAGTCCCCACGCGTTCCAAAAACTACAACATGCTAAATTGCCTGGTTTTCGGGCAGAAGATGCGCATCTGGATTTAAGACAGAATCCGACCAGTATTTTATCATTGTGGGGTGCCAATGAAAAAGAAAAAAATGGACCCGGCGCACGTGCAGGATAAAAAGCCCGAGCTAGAGGCTTTTACATTAAAAAAGTATTTATTTTTTAAAAAAAGGTTTTACCTCACAAAATTAAAAACAAAACAACAAAATTTTCTTTCGGTTTCCAAAAAAGGGGCCCCCGCTTCACAAAGTTTTATCCGCCTGCCCGGGTCCATTTTTTCTTTTTTTATTGGCGTCTTTCTCCCCTCGGACATCGGAGCGGAGCATTAGGGGCCTGCGGCTGCGTACTAAGGGTAACGGTATAAAAAATTGCCCTCAAGCCCATTGAGTGTTGTGCCTTTATTATAACGCAACACCCCCAAGGTGAGAAACCAAATGTATTAATACCTAAATTTGTTTACAGTATAACACTTTTGCGCCCCCTCTTTTTTCTTTTTGCTCATTTTGGGGGACCACCCTAAAAATGCTTTAGGGGTATTTCTATGGCGTGCCGAAAACGTGTGAAAAATACGCTTTGCCCGGGCAAACCCCTGCTTATTCAAGCCGGGAATTGCAGGGGGATAAGGGGGGGGCGTGGGGGCGGTCCCCCGGCCCCCTGCTTTCATTTTCCCGGCGCGTATTGCGCCCTGGATAAAAAAAGTGCATTCCTTTTCCCCCGCCCCCGGCGGATTTGCCGAGCGGGGAGGGGCGACGGAAAACCCTGTTCTCTATGAGAGCAGTGGATTACGGTAAGGATGCACGATTGGCGCCCGTATGCAGACAAAAACGGGGGGCAGTCGGCGCCAACCGCGGGAAAAAAGCCCGGGTAACGGCCCCCTTTGATGCGTTTTGGATCCCTCGGTTGGACTCTAAAAAGCCCCAAAAATCTAATAATGTCAATGTGATTTTGCATGGGTTTTATATGAAAATGCATCGGCGTTTAGAAGTGTGATTTTCGTTTTCGAGTTCATTGGGTTTTTCAGGGTCCTCCTGATAATTGACATAATTCCCCGATCCAAAAAAAAGGGGCCCCCAAAAAAAAACTATGGGTGGGGAATCCTGCTGCAACCCAAAACAGCTCACGCTGGATACGTACTATTTTTTTTAGTGTCTGTGGGCTGTTTTTGGATTGCCATTTTCGGATCCAAAAACGCCTGGAACGGCCCCCAAGGAAAATTACCCCATAAACGGCAAAAAAATAGCCCGTAGGGAGCGGAAAAAGGGTGTGAAATCCGGCCCTTAGTGTGAACAGGCGCTTATATGTCAGACATTCCACACCAGGACAGAATTTTACAGATTGTAAATAAATATAATTCACAGAAAACTTTAAAAACATATCGTATTCAGTAATCCTGGTTTTTAATGCAGAAACACGACATGGTCTTCCATCAAAACCATTTTTAGAACTTTTCCCAAAACAATAGTTAACTTTTTAGGGCCTTTTTTTCTGGCTTAAGGATTTTTTTCTTTTTTTGTAAATAAGCTTTGATTTTATAGTTCCCCCCCCCGACCTTCAGCAAAATTGGCCAAAGGACTAACCCCCCCCCCTCCACCCCCCCCCAAAAAAAAAAAAAAAAAAAAAAAAACACAAATTATGATTGATTTTTTCATTTTTCCAAAAGGGGCGGGCACTACCCTCACTGATGTCTTAACAAGCTTGCTGACGGTTTCCTATAGCTGGAAGCTATACACAAGCTATGATTCTTTTGGTACAAAAATGGGTTTTAAACCGTGTACCAGGATATAATTTTACCAAAACCCCCTCTTTAGGCGGAGAGAAGTAAAAGTGCCTAACAGCAAAAATGTGTGGTCCCCCTCAGCAAAACACACAGCAAAAGAGAACGGCGTTTATATGTCACAGATAATTCCCAAAGTGATTGGAGAGTTACCTGTAGTAAGTTTTTCTCAGGGCCCTGGAGAAAGGTACGGAGACCCCCGCAAGTGTACACACAGAAGCTAATGCACAGCGCAGGTTATGGCTGACCGCAGCCACCCACAGATCAATACACGGGTTCCAGCCTCATCCGCCTCTATGTACGGTACAACAAAAAGTTACTGAACTTCCCAAACAGTTTTCTACCTCAATTAAGTGGTTAAGATCGTGCGACCCCATTCATGTCAATAACCCAAAAAATTTTGGGGAACTCGAAGGAAATAAGAGTGACTTTTGATCATAATTTATATTTTGCCCTAGGGGAAACTTAAACTCATCATTCTCTATTTTGTAAAACACTAAAATAACTTTTTTTTATATTAACTCTTAAAACCCCTTACCATATTTAAAAAACCTGATCTCTATCCCATCAAACCCTTTTTTTCTTTGAAAGAGGGAATAAAATCCCTTTCTATCACAAGTCTGGTGGAACCCCCTATAAAAAGGAAGCCTTATATCTTTAGCAAAGTACTAGCCCAGTAAAGGGGCCCCCAAAGCCCAATACTTGGGCAGCGTCCCCAAACTATAGCGAACAAAAAAAGGCCAAGCGACTCCCAAGTAGTTGGCTTTGGGGTCCCCTTTGAAACTAGTATTTGTATAGATATAAGGGTCTCCTTTAATAGTGGGGTTCCACCGACTTGATGAAGAAAGGGAGTTATTCCCTCTTTCAGAAGCAAAAAGGTTAAAGAGAGGGTAAGATCAGGTTTTTAAAAAATGTGTTAGAGGTTAAGAGTTAGATATAATAAAAGTTCGTTTTGTGTTTTAAAAGATAGGAAAAGATAGGTTTAAGTTTGCTATGGCAAATTTGTAAAAATTTGGACCCATTCATGTCCCACACAAGTCAATGGTAACGGACCTGTGACGCAGATGGAAATCCGCGCTGTGAGGGGGGTTCTCTGAAGCAGATTTATGTTGGATTCCGCGCTGGACACCTGAGTAGCGGATTACTGAAACAGGGCTGATCTGCCTCCACAACAGTCAAAAGTGAACGTTGGGACAGGCTACGGCCACGCAGCATATGTCAAAATGATGTCCAAAATCCGACGGCATTCCATCATTGCTGGACCGCGGATTTGTGCAAAAGTCGGTTTTCGGATTTGCCGTCAGCCCCTACATTCCCGTTTAAAGGGCCACGGAAAATCAGAGCGGAATTAAACATGCTGATTTCCCCAGGATATTAAAAAACCCACGGAAAAAAAATCTGTGCCCTTTAATTTTTCAGCAGGGTTTGTCTTGTCCCAGCGCACGGCCGTCGTATTCCCCTGCTGTTAGAAATAAACCCTTGCAAAAGTATTCGGCCCCCTTGAACTTTTCAAGTTTCTGCCACATTTCAGGCTTCAAACAAAGTTATAAAATTTTTAATTTTTTTGTGAAGAATTAACAAGTGGGAACAAATTTTTAGGGAAGAAATTTATTTGGGTATTTTTTAAAATTTTTAAAAAAAAAACAAAACTAAAAGTGGGGGGGTGCAATATTATTCAGCCCCTTTACTTTTCAGTGCAGCAAACTCCCCTCCAAAGTTATGAGGATTTTTGAAAGATCCAAGTTGTACTAAATGATGATTTGAAAATATAATTTCCCCGTGTGTAATCAAGTCTCCGTATAAATGCACCTGCTCTGTGATAGTCTCAGGGTTCTGTTTAAAGCGCAGAGAGCATCATGAAGACCAGGGAACACACCACGCAGGTCCGTGATACTGTTGTGGAGAAGATTAAAGCCGGATTTGGCACAAAAAGATTTTCCAAACTTTAAACATCCCAAGGAGCACTGTGCAAGCGATCATACTGAAATGGATGGAGTATCGAACCACTGCAAATCTACCAAGACCCAGCCGTCCCTCTAAAGTTTCATCTCAAGCAAGAAGACGACTGATCAGAGATACAGCCAAGAGGCTCATGATCACTCTGGATGAACTGCAGAGATCTACAGCTGAGGTGGGAGAGTCTGTCCATAGGACAACAATCAGTCGTAGACTGCACAAATCTGGCCTTTGTGGAAGAGTGGCAAGAAGAAGCCATTTCTCAAAGAGATCCATAAAAAGTCTTGTTTAAAGTTTGCCACAAGCCGCCTGGGAGACACCAAACATGTGGAAGAAGGGGCTCTGCTCAGATGAAACCAAAATCAAACTTTTTGCCACAATGTAAAACGATATGTTTGGCATAAAAGCAACATCACCCTGAACACCCCATCCCCACTGTCACACATGGTGGGGGCAGCATCATGGTTTGGGCTTTTCTTCAGCAGAGACAGGGAAGATGGTTAAAATTGATGGGAAGATGGATGGAGCCAAATACAGGACCATTCTGGAAGAAAACCTGTTGGAGTCTGCAAAAGACCTGAGACTGGGACGGAGATTTATCTTCCAACAAGACAATGATGCCAAACATAAAGCAAAATCTACAATGGAAGGTTCACAAATAAACGTCTCCAGGTGTTAGAATGGCCGAGTCACAGTCCAGACCCGAATCCAATCGAGAATCTGTGGAAAGAGCTGAAAACTGCTGCTCACAAACGCCTCCATCCAACCTCACTGAGCTCCAGCTGTTCACAAACGCTCTCCATCCAACCTCACAGAGCTCCAGCTGTTCACAAACGCTCTCCATCCAACCTCACTGAGCTCCAGCTGTTCACAAACGCTCTCTATCCAAACTGAGCTCCCGCTGTTCACAAACGCTCTCCATCCAACACTCACTGAGCTCCAGCTGTTCACAAACGCTCTCCATCCAACTCACTGAGCTCCAGCTGTTCACAAACGCTCTCCCATCCAACCTCACTGAGCTCCAGCTGTTCACAAACGCTCTCCATCCAACCTCACTGAGCTCCAGCTGTTCACAAACGCTCTCCATCCAACCTCACTGAGCTCCAGCTGCTCACAAACGCTCTCCGTCCAACCTCACTGAGCTCCAGCTGCTCACAAACGCCTCCATCCAACCTCACTGAGCTCCAGCTGCTCACAAACGCTCTCCATCCAACCTCGCTGAGCTCCAGCTGTTCACAAACGCTCTCCATCCAACCTCACTGAGCTCCAGCTGTTCACAAACGCTCTCCATCCAACCTCACTGAGCTCCAGCTGTGCGCCAAGGAAGAATGGGCAAGAATTTCAGTCTCTCGATGTGCAAAACTGATAGAGACATACCCCAAGCGACTTGCAGCTGTAATCGTAGGTGGCGCTACAAAGTATTAACTTAAGGGGGCCGAATAATTTTGCACATCCCCCCTCCCAATGAGGTGTTCATATTCCGTCCGGAAACCAGACGGAATAATGAACATGCGCAATGTTTATTGAGTGGCCCGTGGTCGGAAAAACCGCCGGGCCGAAAACCCGTGCAGTGGGGACTGCTGCACGGGTTTTCCATAGCGCCCCGTTCTGCTCATTTTCAGCTGGTTTTTCAGGCGGTCTGAAAAACCGCAAACTGGCTGAAAAACCGGCCGAAAACCCGTGCCGTGGGGACATGCCCTAAGGGTCTTGCTGGTAACAAAGGAAGCTTAGATGCAGTGCAGTGAAAAATCGTACCAAAAACACCACAAATACCGCACTGTGTGAAAGCACCCTTACACGGCATTGACCAAATACCAGTCGAGAAATCTCGACCGGTATTTGGTCTTTTTTTGTCACGCAGGGGGGCGGCTTTTGTCTGCGGATCCACGTCGTCCCCCTTCACACCAACATGTTCATGTTCTGCCCAAAAACCATGCTGGAAGAATGAATATGCTCTAAGTTTTTCGGACCGCTGGTGGTCCGAAAAACCAAAACCGTCTGGCGGAAAATCCATGCAGTAGGGACTCCTGCACAGATTTTCTATTGTAGCCTATGGGGGAGCGTTGCTTGTCGAGATTTTTTCCAGAAGATAAAAATCTTGGCCATATGATCACACAATTTTGTGGCTCTTTCTGAGCTCCTAGGCCGGGTTCCCATATTGTAGTAGTGTGCTGTGTCAAGTCAAGGAGCTTTGGATCGAGCCTTGTGGTTGAAGCCACAATCACATACGGTGCTCAATGACTATCGGCGTGATGCGGGCATGGTGGGGTCGGCATGCAGCTCCCAGCCCCTGCTGACCACGTGTTTGTCCCTGCATTTTAGTTTCCGTTATAAACCGTTAGCATCGCGCAATCCCGGATCAGTTACACAGTGGACACCAGTGGCACACGACTGACTTATAATGGGGCACATCGGTTCCACCAAGGTGGTGGTGATTTTGATTGGAAAAATCGTTCTGCATGGACATAGATGGAAAAGTGGCCTCACGCACTGTCTTGATTGTCCATCACAACACGACCAGCAAAGATCTGGTCTCTAGAAATAAGGGACGAGCAGCAGAGATTGACATAGAAAGGATATTACAGAATTGTAAAAGTCGTCATTTTACAAAGAACGTTTATTTGCCCATCTGTGAAGCTGCGACTGGTGGGCCCGCTCTTACTGTACACCATGCGGGCACAGAAACATGTCGGCAAATCCTCCCTGCCACAAGACGGCCATCTCCTTTCCTCATGTTTATTGCCCCCATGCCAGATGGGGACACGTCAGGGTAAAGCCCTGGGCAAGAATTGAAGATTGGCCCCTCATTCTACGGGGAAGGCTTGTACTTGGCGGGGTGGAGTCACCCACAGGGTCCACGAGGTCGGCTATGAATGTTGGGTGATCAGCCCAGTTTCGCTCATTTCTTGGACGGATCAGGTCTCCGGTGACATCAGGAATGCACTTTTTAAACTGGACACTGGTCTATGATATCAATGTATAACAAAGGAGTCCAGACCATGAAGCGGTTCAGACCAGCAGGCCGCGTTCACAGCAACATCCACATGGCGGTCGTGTCCCATTAGATTTAAAAAGCTCAGCATCTGCAGCCGGTCAATGTACGTCACAGAAACTCCACCCATTCATTACAGATTTTTGCCATTGATTTCAATGGATAAGTCTCAATGCACAATAAATCTGCAATTGTAGATTTGTATTAGATGGACTTAAAGGGGTATTCCCGCCGCACACATTGATGGCACACTAACAGGATATGCCCTCAAGGTGTGACAGGGGCAGGTCCAAACCCTGGAACTCGCACCTAGCTTGGGAACAGGCCCCCAAATGTCTTTGTTTGGAATGTAAAGGGGGTCACGTTTGCGCACGACTCTCCATTCTGTTCTATGGAAGTTCTGGGAACAGCCAAACACCGCTCAGCTCAGAACTCCCATAGCACAGAATGGAGAGCGGCATATAGCACAACCTACCCTCCGCTCTGAGCAGTGACTGTGTGGGCCTGCTTCTGAGGTGTGGGACTTTAATGGCATATTCTAAGATGGAACAACCCTTTAAAGAGCAGGTTAAAGCCGGCCGTATACTTCCCTTGATCCCTGCATGGCAGAGTGGCATCCAAAGGCAGCACAATGCTGAATATCCAGCTCCTAAGGGTTTTCTCACTACAAAGATTATCTTTCAACATAAAGGGACAGTTAAATGAAGACTTTTTCTGAATACATTGGTCAACGGATTTTACTTAAAGGGGTTGTCTCACTACAAGGATTGCTGCTTTTGTTGTTAAAGATCTTGCAAAAACAAGTCACTTTGCAATATATGTCCATTAACAGTGTCCTACCTATTCCTAGATATCCCCTCTTGTGTGGGCTGCATCAGCTCCTCAGGTTGCTGTAGCTACAGACCAGTTCGTTCTCTCCTGATTGGCTGCCAGCACTGGTTGCTATAGCTACAGACCTGGCTTCTATTGCAGTAGAAGCCAGTAAACACGCCCCTGAATTCAAAATGAAACCAAGAAAACAGGACTGAGGTGGGATGAATCAATGTAGTGAGACAACCCCTTTAAGACATGAGATGAGAGCCTTTTGTATGTGCTCTGCAGTGCACACTGGTTTCTATGGTTACCTACATACCAGTTATTTTATTAACCGAGAGCAGGGAGGAACGTTATCCCACTGACGGACTGAGAATGAAGACAATGAATTATATCTTACAAGATTGGCATCACTAAACAAAAGGTGCAGCATTGCTTTCGCTATAACACTGTTAGAGATAACCATCTCCTAAATTGTCAGAGTAACCTGAAGTTGAATATGCTAATCACTGCTACAGAACCACCCACAGCGTGAGTAGACAGTGTAAGTGCAAAACTGCTAAAAAAACTCAGTGAAATAGAGTGGTGGGAAAACCCCTTTAAGTATGGATTTGTCTTGGAGATTGTACACTGGTACACTATGTTCCTTAGGTGTGGCTAAAATAAACAAACCCTAATTAGTGGGGTGTCGCATACTCCTGACCGCAGATATGGGAACTGTTCATTTCCAGATGAGACAGAAACATCCCCAGCAGATCAGGCTGTAAAGCACCTTTGAAACCTCATTAATGCTAATTCGCTAAAAGTCACAAATTATACACAAATGCTACAGGTGAAACCGCGGCAGACTGCGGTGGGCGACCTATTAAATGTCACAGTATAATATATAGTATCTATAGGAGGTGACGGGACACATTATCATTACTGTGCAGAACATCAGCACCAGCTATGTCTGGGTGAGAGGTGCATACATCTCCATGATCCCCAGGTTTGGGGTCACCCTCAGACTGCGCTCACACAGTGGATTCTTTGGATTTGCATTTTGCTGCGTCTTCCTCATCAGTGATTGCACCTTCTCATCGCCATCAATGGGAACAGACCGTTCAGGCTGTAAACTGTGCTGTGTTTTCATGGACGCGATTTCATACAAGCACGTTCCTGTCACAGAGAGGCCGGACTTGGACTGACCCCAATGGAAGGCCCAAGAGTGAGGGAAGTGGCGCATTCATCGGGGTTAAAATGCGTCGTGTCAATCTGTAAACATGAAGCCACCGTTCCTCAGCAGTTTAGGCCGAGCCCACGAGGAACACGTTCCCCAGAGACACTGCGTCAGGTAAACCTGCACCAACCACTGGGATCTGCCGTTTGTGGGGTGGAAGATGTGTAGTAAAAAAACAAAGGGGATCTCGGACCTCACCGACCAAAACCGGCTCATCGGAGATCTGTCGCCCACAGCAACCAATCAGAGCGCAGCTTTCAGATTTTAAACTGCTGTGAAAAACTGAAAGCTGGTCTTTGATTGGTTGCTACAGGCAACAGCGAGCGTCTTAGTTTTGATAAATGAGGCCTAGGGTTATACTGCGCCCCACAACATAACTACAGGCTCCGGATTCAGCCCACATCACAGGGACTGTCAGCCACTGGGAGACTAGGAGAAATGGCAGATTCCTGCACTCAAATCCAGGGCCGTCCTGACAGCATTATGTGCAGAGCGCCGGGCCGGGCCCAAGCACACGGCCACGGCGCGGGCCGGGCCCAAGCACACGGCACCGCGCCGGGCCGGGCCCAAGCACACGGCACCGCGCCGGGCCGGGCCCAAGCACACGGCACCGCACCGGGCCGGGCCCAAGCACACGGCACCGCGCCGGGCCCAAGCACACGCACGGCGCGGCCGGGCCCCAAGCACACGGCACGCGCCGGCCCAAGCACACGACACGGCGCCGGGCCCAAGCACACGACACGGCGCCGGGCCCAAGCACACGACACGGCGCCGGGCCCAAGCACACGACACGGCGCCGGGCCCAAGCACACGACACGGCGCCGGGCCCAAGCACACGACACGGCGCCGGGCCCAAGCACACGGCGCCGGGCCCAAGCACACGGCACCACCTGAGGCCGTGCCCAGCACACGGCACCACCTGGGCCGTGCCCAGCACACGGCACCCCTGAGGGCCGTGCCAATCATGCACACCTGAGCGTCCCAATCATGGCACCACTGAGGCTCCATCAGGCACCCACCGAGCCGTGCCACACTGGCACCACCTGAGGCCGTGCCCAATCATGGCACCACCTGAGGCCGTGCCCAAGCACACCCAGGCGTGCCATTGGCACCACTGAGGCCGCACAATCTGGCACCACCTGAGGCCATGCCCAATCATGGCACCACCTGAGGCCATGCCCAATCATGGCATCACATGAGGCCATGCTTCCCACCACACGTCACCGCACCTACATGGGCAACCACGCTGACAAGCGACTGATGGTTTGTCAGGCTAAGGCTAGTTCAACCATGTACTGCGGGCGTACAAGCAACACGTGTCTTCGGGCCATGCTGATCACGGTACTGCCGATGCCAGGGGAGGAGAGGGAGACAGCCCGCGGCCCCATAGACATGCATTACTCGTAATTGACGTCACGTACCTCCCCACGCGTGCAATACAATCGTATGAGAACTATGGATTACTGTGATTTCAGCGCATCTCGCCCGTATTAAGAGCGCAAATACGCAGTGAAATTACCCCGTGTGAACATACAATGCTGCCTGAGGGGATCCCGGGAAGATGACCCGATTTCCTGAACCAGATGTAGTTACATAGTTTGTAAAGCCAGAAAAAGACAGATGTCCATCCAGTTCAGCCAATTGTGCTAAAGTGTTGATCCAGAGGAAGGCAAAAAACCCCCAATGAGGTAGAAGCCAATTGTCCTCATTTTAGGGGAAAATAATCCTCCCCGACACCAATCTTGCAATCAGAATAAATCCCTGGATCAATGACTCCTCTCCAGAATCCTAGTCACTATAGCTTGTTATATTATTACGCTTCAGAAATGCATCCAGACCCTTTTTGAACTCTGTTATTGAATTCACCATGACCAGTCCCCCTGGCAGAGAATTCCATAGTCTCACCGCTCTTACAGTAAAGAATCCCTTTCTATGTTTATCTAGAAACTTTCTTTCCTCAGGACGTAGAGGATGCCCCCTTGTTCTAGATACAGCCCTGGGTATAAGTAAATGTTGGGAGAGGTCTCTATTTTGTGCTTTGGTGTATTTAAACATATTTATTATGTCCCCCCCGAAGCCGTCATTTTATTATTTTTGCTGCCCACCTTTGTACCTGTTCAAGCTCTACAATGTCTTTCCTGTGCACTGGTGCCCAAAACTGTCCACAATATTCCATGTGTGGTCTAACCAGTGACTTGTATAATGGGAGAATAATGTTCTCATCATGTGCATCTATGCCCCTTTTAATGCACCCCATGATCCTATTTGCCTTGGCAGCTGCTGCCTGACACTGGCTGCTACAGTTAAGTTTACTGTCCACCAGGATTCCCAAGTCCTTCTCCATGTCACTTTTACCCAGTGTTTTTCCATTTAACATGTAATCATGTAATGGATTTCTCCTCCCCATGTGCATAACCTTGCATTTATCAGTGTTAAACCTCATCTGCCACTTCTCTGCCCAGGCCTCCAACTTATCCAGATCCCTTTGTAATAACACATTATCCTCTATTGTGTTGATTACTTTACAGAGCTTAGTATCATCTGCAAAGACACATTCACCATGTGTCCCCTGTGTAACTGCTTATTGTGCCCAATGGATAAGACGGCCCTGATCAAATCTGCCCTGTGTGAACATAACCGAATAAAAAAACAATCTATTTGTGTGGCCGTCAGGGGCTGGACGCCCTCTAGGAGCAGTATTCGCACAGTTCACACTGTGGAGTCAGAGCAGGTTTCTATCCAGATCCACACGTGCCCCAGAGTAACTGCAGGAGGATGGGGTTGGGTTAAACCCTCGTAGATATCACGGGTGAATTCCACAGCTCACCAACACTACAGCCGAAAACCTGACTGCTCATCGGCACTGGGACCCTGGTGATGGAAGAGGTGGTCTCTGCTATCCTTCAGCAAATATAGACAAGTGCCCAGGAATGTCGCCCGAGTGCAGAGCGAGCCCCTGGCAGCAGACATGGCGGCCTTCTGTCACCCTGTATCAGGAGGATCTGGCAGGGATCAGGAAATTGTCATATATGTGATCCTGTTACTCATCTGCTGAGCTCTGCATCAACTGAGCGGACCCCCCTCCACACTCGCCGAGCGGACCCCCCCTCCACACCCGCCGAGCGGACCCCCCCTCCACACCCGCCGAGCGGACCCCCTCCACACTCGCCGAGCGGACCCCCTCCACACTCACCGATCACCGAGCGGGGCCCCCCTCCACAGGCGCCGAGCGGATCCCCTCCACACTCACCGAGCGGACCCCCCCTCCACACTCACCGATCACCGAGCGGACCCCCCCTCCACACTCACCGATCACCGAGCGGATCCCCTCCACACTCACCGATCACCGAGCGGATCCCCTCCACACTCACCGAGCGGACCCACTCCACACTCACCGAGCGGACCCCCTCCACACTCACCGAGCGGACCCCCTCCACACTCACCGATCAAACAGAGTGCAATCAACAGGCGGATCCTCACGTGCACACTCACCACCGGCACACTCATCACTGAGTAGACCCTCGCACATTCAGCGCAGCTTCACACAGAGTGCAAACTCTCAGCCTAGGGCACACTCAGCACTGAGCGGATCCTCACACACACGCTGTCCACACTCGGTGCAGCCTCACACGCAGCGGATCCTCGCACACTTAGGCCATGTTCACACGGTGTATTTGCAGGGCGTAATTACGCCCCGCAATTACGCCGTGTGGCCGGGGGCGGGAGCGGGGGGCCAGCACTTCACCGGCCCATAGACAATCACTGCTAGCGGCGCGTATACGGCGCTGGTAATTCACATGGCAATTATCTCCCCGCCCGGCGTATTCGCCGAGCAGGGAGAGGAGACGTAATCCATAGTTCTCTATGAGAAACTGTGAATTACCTTAATGAATGGGCCGTTTTCAGCCCGTAATTGCTGCACTCCGGCGCGTAATTACGGACCGAAATACGGCCCATTTTAAGCCGTGTGAACATGGCCTTACAGTGCGAACACTCGCTGCAGCCTCACACTCATCACTCCCAGGGCTGTGGAGTCGGCAAGCCAAACCTCCGACTCCTCAATTTCCCAAATCTCCGACTCCCGACTCCGACTCCGGACTCCCTCATACACGGCGCATGTTTAAGTGATAACTACTGTAGTAAAATGGTAACATCAGGCTGTTTATCACCTTATGATACAATAATCAAGCTATTTAGGTAGAACAGACACTGACAAGCAAAAGGGTAACAATGTTTTAATCTTTTGAACACTTGTGGGTAGAGTTGAAAAAAAAAAAAAGCTTTATTTGTATCAAAGTCCAGTCTGCACCACCATGGGGAATGTGTGGAAGGGATCTGGGATCAGATTTTGGTCAGCATATGCTTGAATCTGATCCAGAGCCCAGAAGGATTCAGGCAGAGCTGAAAGCCAAAGGGGGATTTACCAAATACTAACAAAATAATAAAAATTAACATTTTCTAAGTGGAGACTGACATTCATTTGCTGCCACTATTCCTCTTGTCTCTTTTGGTGGGGGGACTCGCGCATCCCTGGATACCTCCTCCCCTCCCCCCCCCTTTTTTTTCTTCTTCTCCCTAGGGTGTTCTAGGCACTATATCTGAGTAAACTAGGTTTATGAAAGGGTACTGCCGTATTCCTGACATCATCTGAATCTAACTCTGATTCTGCCATTGCACTGTTATTATGTCCTGAATATCTTTGAACTCTGCTACTTTGTTCTACAATCTGCCCGGCATGTTATTTTATACTAGATAATTGTAGTCTTTTTTTTTTTTT
Source organism: Phyllomedusa bahiana (assembly GCA_025379985.1). Taxonomy (NCBI): domain Eukaryota; kingdom Metazoa; phylum Chordata; class Amphibia; order Anura; family Hylidae; genus Phyllomedusa; species Phyllomedusa bahiana. The sequence continues at coordinate 106,830 of JAODAL010004023.1, read as the reverse complement.
CTGTTCAAATTTGTATATTTGCAGATGGTGTATATATATATAATGTCCCCTATACCCACCCTTCCTCCTCCCCTGATTTCCCTTTGTTGTTCCCCCACGTTGGGGGTATTGTTTGTTTGTACTTCTTATTTTGAAAATGCTAATAAAAATAAGGTTAAAAAAAAGAAATTAACATTTTGATTTTTAGTACCAAAACAATAACGCAGTTACAGGAAAGAATCTGCAGAACTAAGCAGATGCTAAATACTTGCAAGTCAAATTTATGTATAAGATAGGCAAGATGACTGTATATAAAATTACAGTAGCCTCATGTACAAAGCTGTAGTGGATGGAGAGATATGGAGCCTGAAAGTCACAAGGCCAGAACATTGTTACCCTTTTGCTTGTCAGTGTAAAATATATTTATTGGATATGACTTTAGAACACACAAAAAAAATGGAAATATGCAAAACACTGCAGGAACATTTGTGAGTCTCTGAATTTGTTCTGAGAAATAGTATCGCCTCCATCAGATCCTGCGTACATGACCTCACATCTGATCTCATAATTTCCAGGCTAGAGAACGGCCTCTATACAATAACTTGGGTTGGGGGCAAAGCAGTGACCACAGGGGCACATCTCTAACAATGTCAGGGTATAAAAGGAATGCCTCAGCCACAGTCAGTTTTGATGAATGGTTGATCGTCTACTTCTTTGAAAGCAGGTGAAAAATTTTGCTGAAATGTTTGCCATGGAGCGGAATCTTTTCCCTTGGGGGCAGCACTTTGCCTGCTCCATGTCATCACTTACACTCCTCATGTGATGAGGCTGAAGATATGAGAGCAGTAGCACTGGCCGGACCCAATTCCTCTTGCTCTTTGATCGAAATAACGGGGCCCAAATTTTTATATATTTTGGGAGTCGGTCACTCCCAGGGGCGGCGCTCAGCGCCCGCCCCACCTCCCCGGGCGGGGGCACTCGCGCAGCCCCCACATCGCCATTTCCGGGGGCACTCGCTGCAGCCTCACACTCGCCACTCCGGGGGAACCCCGTGCAGCCTACACTCGCCACTCCCCGGAATCGCTGCAGCCTAACTCGCCACTCCCCGGGAACCCCGCTGCGCCTAACTCGCCACTCCGGGACACTCGCGCGTCACCCTGCCCTCCGGGACACTCACACTCGCCACTCCGGGAACCACATCGCCCCTCCGGGGACCTCCACTGCCACTCCGCGGATCTCACATCGCCACTCCGGAACTACTCGAATCCGGGACATCACACTCGCCACTCCCCGGACCCGCTGCAGCCTCACACCGCCCCTCCGCGGAACTCAACCCCGCCCCTCCGCGGCACTCACACTCCCATCCCCGGCACTCGTGGGCCCCCCAACTGCCCTCCGGGAAAAAAACACACTCGCCACTCTGGGCACTCACACTGCACTCCGCGGACACTCCTGCAGCCTCAATCACTCTCACTGCGGATACTCACAACTCATCACTCGCGGATAACTCACACTCATCACTCCGCGGATACTCACCACTTCATCACTCCGCGGATACTCGCTGCAGCCTCACACTCATCACTCCGCGGATACTCACACTCACAGTGCGGACACTCGTGCACCGCTACATAATCATCACTCGCGGACTACTACACCATCACTCCGCTGACACTCACACTCATCACTCCGCTGACACTCACACTCATCACTCCGCTGACACTCATCACTCCGCTGACACTGATCACTCTGCGGACACTCAGTGCAGCCTCACACTCATCGGATCCCCGCACGCATCAGTGAGCGCCGCAGGTTGGGGGGACACCGTGTAACTTCCACCCCCGCCCACCTGTTGTACCAGGCAGACCTATGTGTCGGCCACACCCGCAGCAGCACCCGGGGCGCCCCTCATAGCACCTGGCTGCGCCGGGCACCGCTGCCATGGTCACTTATGTGCTCCGCCTCCATCAGTGCCCCGGATGCCGCCCGGTCCCCTATCAGCAGCAGCCGCCGCTCTCGCAGTCCGCGCCGACCATCCCCGCTCACCTTCCCCGCGTCCAGCCGTTCCCGATCCTCGTCCCGCGGGAGGCGTCTGGGCCGCAGCCGCTTCCTGGTTCCCTCCGCCGGGGGCCGGCTAATTACATATTCATGACATCCTTACCACCGCGGACCAATAGAAAGCCAGGCATCCTGCTTCCCAGGCCACGCCCCGTCCTGGAGGTGACGCAGCGGCCGCTGCCCGGCCCTTCTTCTCATGAATAATGTAACAGTCTTCATTGATTCCTCCGCGCACCTGGTCTACCTGGGTCGCAACACTTAATGGACCCGCCCGTAACATTGCGCCGTGTAGAAAAGAAATCCCCGTGAGAGCTTCCTCCCCGGACTGCGGGGGGCGCTGCCGCGCTCGGGAGAGGTCCCTGCTCAGGTGCTCCTGACTACAGGGGGAGGATCGGACGCTGCTGGCGCGTGCTGCTGTCTCTTCTCCCACTGACGCCCAATTATTATAGAATGTATTAGAGACCAACCACAGACGAGATGTGTTTCTGGCCAGAGAGGAAACATCCCCGGAGACGAGACTGAACTTGTGGCAGCGGCAATCTGTATGACGTGGGGCCCCATTCACACCCGCGGATTGTAGCGTCTTCCGATGGTGACCCCTGTTCTGCTATGAGGGTTACTAGAGCGGCCACGAGCTGTCTGTGCAGCGACAGTGTGAACAGGGCCTGAAACTCTGCAGCAGAAGCCCTAACTGGAATGAGTGATTGTACTGGGCTCCTTCTATGGGGACTAGATCCGGCCACAACCAATGTACCAGGGCTGGACGGCTGCTTGGGGCACCAGCATCAGCAAGAAGGTATGGAGCGGGATCATGAGCGGAGCCTGCTCCATACCCGGCGGGGCCGGCTGTGACTTACACTGTAGAAAAACAAAACCCCCAAAACATGACCGCGTTTTCCCCAATCCTCATAGATGGCGCAGGCACGTGAGCCGGGTCCAGGCCAGGAATGGGACTGCTCTTTGCCCTATTGGCGAAGGAGACTAGAATGCCTTGTCCCGGGCCTCCTCTGCATCTGAACACTTGTGTCCCTCAATACATGGAGATAAATCAGGGGAATCAGCGACTGGAGAAAGGTTCTGGACAATAAAGATGCTTCTAGTGTTAGACAAGACGGGGTTGTGCGCCAGAGCTGGCTGGGCCCGGGCGGCCTGGGAAGTGTAAGATAAAAACTAGGGAGACATGTCAAGAAAGTGGCTCCGCCAGCTTTAAAGGGGTTGTCTCCCTACAGGGATTGAAGCTTTTTATGTTAAAGATCTTGCAAAAACAATCCACTTTGCAATATGTGTCCATTAACAGTGTCCTACCTATTCCTAGATATCCCTTCTTGTATGGGCTGCATCAGCACCTCAGGTCGCTATAGCTACAGACCTGTTTGATCTCTCTTGATAGGCTGCCAGCACTGGTTGCTATAGCTACAGACCTGGCTTCTCCTGCAGCATAATAGAAGCCAGTAACCAGGCCCCTGAATTCAAAATGAAAACAGGACTGAGGTGAGATGAATAACTGTAGTGAGACAACCCCTTTAAGGCGCCTTAAATGAGTGTATAATGCGCCTGAATGACTGAACCTGTCAAACTCTGCCATCTGGTCTTGCGTAGTATAATTGATGCACCTAATCTAGGCGCATAGCATATCATTGCTAGCATATCTGATGCACCTACTTTAGGCGCATTCAAATATGTTGTGTCTGTTGTATAATGCGCCTAGTTTTGGTGTAAAACAGTTAGTTTATATAGAGAATAAGTCGTCAACAGTTTTTTGTTGCAAAATACACCCAAAAAATGGCGCAGCCCTAGTGGGGCATGTCGCCCAAAGTTTGGTCAGCACATCCACAATGATTTTTTAGAAAAATGAGTATGACTAGGTCTACACAGAACAGAAATACCGTCGGATTTTCGGCAGATTCAGTGTTTTGTAACCGCCAAGAATCCAACAGTATACTGTACTACATAGACAGCAATGAAAAATCCGTGCTGTAATCTATACCTGCGACCTTTAAAATACAGTGGAATGTGCCACACGTAGCATAGCGGAGTCTTGCGGTTTGCCTTAAAAACCGACCGTGGTTTTTGCGCAAATAAGTGACAAATCGTGGTCCTGCATAGGATAAAAAGCTGTCCTCTGCTGTGTGACCATAGCCTATAGGTGCACACTGGTGTGGAAGCAAAAAGCAATGCAAACACAATCCAATATCGGCAGCACTCTACAGGCACTTAAAAAACTGTCAAATTAAAATTTGAGGTTCTTAGTGTACAATTCATATATTTAAAAGTTCCTTGACTGTTAGTGCTTGTAGAGTGCTGCTGATATTGTATTGAGAAATGTAATATTACATGGCATCCATTTTAATGGGGAGCCTGGACCCTGTCTGACGTTAATAGTGTAATGTGCTAAGATGGCAGAAATCCAAAAACACAGCCCCTGCTTACTACCCTTCAATCTTAGAAAAGAAGTACATCACTCTATGGAATCCAACAATGAGTCCCAGCCATTCTCATACACCGTTCTGGTCCTGCACAGTCCACGGTGATTGCATTTACTGTAAATTAGAAGTGTCCAGATGTAATAATAGCTTAGCCCCAAAATGCACGCTGTGCAAACTCACAGAGGGGGCGCTGAGTGCTGAAGGTGTAGGGAGTCATCTGTTCTCTGAGAGTAAGTTCACACAACAGATTCTAACAAGGAACACAACTGGGATACCGCGTTGAATTCCTCATTAATATCCTCGTGTAGTATGACGGCCGTCAGTCACGGCCATTCATTTGAATAGTCAGTCTGTGCTGCAGTTCACACTGTGATCTACGGTGCAGGTTTTCCGCACCATGGATTTGAAATCCGGGAGGAGGGCGCGGGTTATCCCCATTGCAATCACACAGTGCTGCGCTCTGGACCAACTCTAGAAGGTATTGTGCGCAGGAGCTTAATGAGACCGGTCTCCTGAGCAGCTGCCCCTCAGGCTTAAAGGGTTATTCCCATCTCTTAAGGGGATGTTCACACGGCGTCTTTTAGACGCGAGTTTGGATCTGTGTTTCAGACCCAAATACGCATCTAACAATGTGCAGTGTGATTTACATTGCTTTCAATGTAAAACACACATCAGCGTTCAGACGAGTGATCGCCGATACGTTTTACCTGTGACATTATGATGCGTTTTTCAGATCCATTCAAAGAATGTCAGTTCTTGATCCATTTTACGCCCTATTTAAAACATAGGGTGCGTGTCTGTTGCACAGAAAACACATCCAAACATGTGTTCAGATCCAAAAAATGCATTCAAAATGCCATGTGAACATACCCTAACTTTAAACTTAGGAGATTTGAATGAGCTGGCCGCAGATAATGGAGAGGTGGCCGCACATGTGCAGAACTCTGCTTTCTTAGGCCTCGTTCACACGGCTTATTTGGGCACGGATTGGCGCCGTACGGCGCGCCGGCTTTGCGCTGCAGTACGGCGCCAATCCGTGCCCTGTCATTACGGTAATCCACTGCTCTCATAGAGAAATGTGGATTCCGTCGCTCCTCCCCGCTCGGAGAATCCGCCGGGCGGGGAGAAACTGACATGCACATTATCCAGGCGCAATACGCGCCGTGGATAATCCAAGTCTATGGGGCGGGAGCGGCGCCCCCGCCGCGCTCCGGCCCCGCCCCAGTCCCGCCCCTTATTCACGGCGGATTTGTGAGCTCAATACGGCTCACAAATCCGTCGGGAATAAGCCGTGTGAACACGGCCTTAAGCTTGCTCTGCTGAACTCGGAGCTCCCATTGAACCGTCCCAAGGGACCCAAATCCTCCTGTATGTCTTTAGTCCTATGTTTACACACTGTACTTGCAATGCGTATATTTCCTTGTTGGCGCATAATTTCAACATGAAACTGATGCATAGTTCCCGAGACAGATTTCTGCCTCCTATACTTTATTATTTCACGGCACATATATGACTGAAGAAATGACATGTCAATTATTTTCAGGCGCGCTGAAAATTACGAGAGTTGAAGGGGTTGTTTCACTACAAGGATTGCTTTTTATGTTAAAGATCTTGCAAAAACAAGTCACTTTGCAATATATGTCCATTAGCAGTGTCCTACCTATTCTGAGATATCAGCTCCTCAGGTCGCTATAGCTACAGACCTGGTTGATGTCTTCTGATAGGCTGCCACTGTTGGTTGCTATATCTACAGACCTGGTGTCCTCAGCAGCTCATCACTGCAGGCCAGTAGTAGCCAGTAAACACTGAATTAAAAAATGAAACTGAGAAAACAGGAATGAGGGGAGATGAATCGATACAGTGAGACACCCACTTTAAATACATGTAAAAGCATCTCTCAATGTATTTATTTGTTGAAATTTGGACCATGAAAATGTCTGTATTCAGATGATTTTGTGTTTATTTGTAAATGAAAAATGATTCGTATCAATGTACAAAAAATAATGTCCTTCACCCAATGAAAAGTGTCCCTCTCTGACCATACAAAAAGTTATAACACCTAAATTATCCACACAGCAAAAAAATAACAAAATCTAAACAAAGGTGCAGAGAAAATATTTTATAATAAAAAGAAACTAACAGTCATAAAGCGACTCATATATGAAAACTGTCTAGGTGTAAGACTTTCTTGGTTCCCCATAGCAACCAATCAGAGCTCCCCTTTCATTTCATATATTGCTCTGGAAAAATGAAAGGGGAGCTCTGATTGGCTGATATGGGCTCTGATTGGTTGCTATGGGCAACAAAGACAGTCTTGCACCTAGACAGTTTTCATACACATGGTCCTTTGTGTCTATGGTTCATATACACCTTTCACATGTTCATCTTTTTTTGTTCCACACTTATTAGATTTACTGCCTAATATTTCCTTTTTATTGTTTTTGAATGATTCAGTTAAATATTCTCTCTAAACCTTTGCTGTTTATGTTAGGTTATTTCAAGTGTGTGGTGTATACATTAGGGTCGACATGTATGAACGGGGCTGTGCCAGAAGTCTGTTGTCTTTTCAACCTGAAGACTAGCGCCATTCGCTCTATTTGTAAGCAGGCGCTTTACAGAGCACCCGCGGCACTTTGTAATGCGCCTGAGATGGGCGGCATTCTGGAGGCGTGTCGCACTACAACCGTAAGAAGCTGCACATTTATAGCTGCAGTACGGCAAATCCAGGCGCATTACTGCTGGAACAGGTAGAGCACTTTAAAAGTGGTTTACCTGAGCCTGAATTGTCGCTTTGTAGCTAGAAAGCGCTAAATCTATGACCCGCAGTACATGGTGTGTTTCGGGAGCTCGCACTAATACGCGTGTACTCCCATGGCGTGGGGGGGGGGGGGGGGCGGAAACCCGCCAGCCCCATTGACACTCATTACTTGCGGTGCATATTTGCTGCAAATAATTGACATGTCACTTATCTCCCAGGGCATACAATACGATCGTATTGTACGAGCGGGGAGAGGAGGCGTAATCCATAGTTCTCTTGCGCTATGTTTAGTAATTTGACCCCCGCATCTCGCTGTATTGAGCACAATATGCGTGAAATGTGCGCCGCAATTACTCCGTGTGAACAAGAAAGGGTTTTGGTAGGTGTCTGGAGCCACTGCTTACTACATCCCACAGCTGCTGGAGTGTGCGTGGGGAGAATCTATGAAGCGAACGGTGTTTAAAGGTGGTTATTTGGCTATGTAGAGGAAAAATTTGGGCCCAACGTAGTGTTTGGGAAGGTCTTGGTCATACTCTTCAACCAATGTCGGCATTTTAGCCGTGGGCCCGTCGCATTGTCTTGCTGGAAGATCCCATTCCGCCACCCCTGCAGAGAAAACAATCAGCATGTATGGGTGTACATGATGTGCAAGGTTGGTTAATAGTGATAGTTGATAGTGCCTCCACATGGATGAGTGGCCCAGAGAATGTCATGAAAACAATTCCCAGATCGTCACGCTGCCACCATCAGCTTGTGTTCTTCCAGCAATGGTTGCAGGTGTGTTCTCTGTTTCGCGCTTGACATGCCAATGTCCATCTGATCACTGAATTCATCAACATGATTCATCAGAGAAAGCAACTCTTTGCCAATCGGCAGAGGTCTAATAATGATACTGCTGTGAATACTGAAGCCTTGTCTGCTGATACAACTTCAGAGCTGAAGTGCCTATCTGTCTTCGGAGCCCATACCCAGCAGGGTTCACTGAGCTCTTGTTTTAGTCACACGTCTTGTAGCCCCCTGGTTCATTTTGGTGGTGCGTGCTCCTCTGTAGCGTGTCGGCCGTCCTTGTGCACCTTTGTAGCCACGGATGTTTCACCTCTCAATCCGTGAAGTGTGAAGCCTCCGCTGGTTTCCATGTCTTTATTCATGGCGCATTTGTCCACTCACGATACATTTTCACCACAACAGCATGAGAACAATTCACAAATTGCACAGTTTCACAAATACTGCCACCCTTAGCCCAGAAGTCAATCATCTTTTCTTTTTGAAACTATGATAAAATGACCCTTTTGCCCATGACAGCAATGCTTGATATGTATGCAGCAGCCTATTTTACACATTTGCTGATACAGATAAACAAGCTCTAAACATGTGACTTCCTTCATGAGCTACACGCTGCTGCTATCAAAAGTTGGAAGTGGTCATAATATTATGACTCAACTGTGTGCAAACTATATTGACAGTACAGGACATATAGTACCGCACTGTACTGTAGGTAGGCAATATAGACCATCAGTCACTGCATGCACCTCACTAATACATGTAAGAGTAGTACAGGGCATGTAGTACCGCACTGTACTGTAGAGAGGCGTTTCTAGACTGCAAATCACTGCATGCACTTCACTAATACACGTAGGAGCAGTACAGGACATGTAATAATGCCACTGTACTGAAGAGAGGCGTACTACACGCCAAATCACTGCATGCACCTCTTTTAATACATGTAAGAGCAGTACATGACATGTTGTTCTGCACTGTACTGTAGGGAGCACTTTAGACCACCCATAACTGTATGCACCTCACTAATACATGTCAGAGCAGTACAGGACCTGTAGTACTGCACTGTACTGTAGGGAGGCACTATAGACCACCAATCACTGTATGCACCTCACTAATACATGTCAGAGCAGTGCAGGACATGTAGTACTGTACTGTAGGAAGGCACTATAGACCACCAATCGCTGTATGCAACTCACTTTACATGTCAGAGCAGTACAGGACATGTAGTACTGCACTGTACTGTAGGGAGGCGCTACTAGACCGCCAATCACTGCATGCAATGCACTAATACATTAACCCCTTACCGACATTTGCCGTACTCTTACGGCAATGTCGGGTAGGGGTTCCCGCAAATTGCCGTATGAGTACGTCATACGGATCCTTGCGGCTCACAGGCGGAGGCGCAAGGATCGCGGCATGGAAACCGGCGGTATATTACCGCTGGCATCATGCCGCATCCCCCTCGGCCGGAGTGCGCTTCCGCCGCGGGGGATTAACCACCGATGTCGGACATCGTGTCGCGACATCGCGGATGCGGGCGGGGCAGGATTGTGAGCTCCTGCTGCCCGCCTCGATCTCGGCGCATCAGAGTACGGCGCTGGCGCCTCGGTTACTGAATCTCCTACCAGACAGCCCGGGACGTGAATGACGCATCGGTGTTGTCTGTGACGTCACGATGCCCACAATGCATTGTGGGCAGCGTGACAGACAGTTGCCATGGAGACCAGGATTCAAGCTATAAGCTGTATGCTGATATCCTATTGCATGAATGATCTGTCGATCGTTTATGCAATTCCCCTGGGGAGCGTGCAGAAAGTGTAAAAGTATGAAAAAGTTAAAAAAAAAGTGTAAAAAAGTAAAACACAAAAAATAAAAATAAAATACACGTTATCGCCCTTTTCCCCTTTACAAAACGGCAATCGCCCTTAAAGTTCATAAAATAAATAAAGTACCCATATTTGGTATGCGCGTGCTCGTATCGACCCCCCCTATAAAATTGTCTGTTAATTAACCGTAGGTTGTAACTCGCCGTAAAAAAAAAAACCCAAAAAACAGTCACAGAATAGCGATTTTTGTTCATCCCGCAGCACATAACAATGGAGTAAAAGTAATCAAAAACTCATATCAACATCAAAGTGATGCAATTAAATCGGTCAGTTCATCCCGCAAAAATAAAGGTCCTTACTCAAGCTCTGTAACGGAAAAATAAAAAAAGTTCTGGCTATTAGAAGATAGCGATGCATGAAATATTGTTTTACACAATAAAACACCTTTTTTTTCAAAAAATTGTGCTTTCAAATAAAAAAACTAGTAATTGGGTTTGCCGTAATCGTCTCAACCCACAGAGTAAAATAACTTGTCACGGATACTGCACGGTGAACGTCTATTAAAAATAAAAAATAAAAAAACACTGCTAGATTGCGTATTTTCTTCACCCTACCTTCAAAAAACAGATTTAAAGCGATAATATAGTCTTGTCTCCCCCCCAAAAAATATTACCAAAAAAACTGTTATCATCCCAGCAAAAAAAAGTCCCTATACAGCTCCATAAACAGAAAAATAAATAAAGTTGTTATGGCTGCTCAGACTCTCGGGCGCCCGCCGCGGTGATGCAAAAACGTGTTTTCCTTTTCAAATAAAATGTGTTTTTATTGTGTAAAAGCAGTTTAAACATTATATACAAATTATACAGAATTGGTTTCGCGTGTATTCTCTCAACCTGCTGAGGAAAAACTTGCATTCATTATACCGCACAGTGACCGCTGTAAAAAATAAATAATTAAAAAAACACTACAAGGATTTAGCTGTTTTTTTGTACAAAAATGCTTCATCAAAACAACCTTAATAAAAAGTGATCAAAGCATCATTATGTCCCCGTATAATGGTATCAATAAAAACATCAAACTACTCGTAAAAAAACAAAAGCCCCCAAGCGGCTCCATATGCAAAAAATAAGAAAGCTATGGCTGTCAGATAGGAACAACTTAAAAACGGCAACTTTTTATAAAACTCGGATTCTATTGTGTAAAAGTAATAAAACAATAAAAAACTATATAAAATTTATATCATCGTAAATTGTACGACCCCCATGTAAAAGATATCCCGTCATATTTATCCCGTTTTTTATATGGCGAATTATACTGTAAAAATGAAGCCCAAAAAACAATGGCGGACTGCGTTTTTCCCCTCCATTTCCATGGCCAATGCTAAAAATAAAAACTACGGAAACACTGTGCGCCCAAATGCAAAATGTACACCCTTATGTGAGATCCCCTGAGGGCGCTTGAATCCAAATGGAGCAACTTCTGGAAGGTTTCACCTGTTATTTAGTCTTTGGGGGCACCTTCTTTGGATGCGATATGGCCCCACCAATATCTGTGCGCCAAAGCAAATTAGCACTCCCTTCCCTTGTACCCCCTGCCATGCGCCCAAACAGCAGTTTACACCCACATGTAAGGTATGCCAAACTTGGAAGAAATTGCGTAAACACAATTTTGGGGCTTTTATTTTCAAGATTCCTTGTAAAAATTTTAAGACATTTTCAGCTAAATCTGCAGATTATTGGAAAAAATATAATTTTTTTTTTCGAGGCCGAACGCTAAAAAATTTGTGAAACGCCTGTGGGGGTCGATATACTACTACACCTCTGGATATATTCCGTAAAGGGGTTGTAGTTTCAATATGGGTCTTTTTAGGACGTATTATTACGTTTTGGAACCTTAGGGGGTCCGCAACCTGAATAGGCCCCCCTAAATAAATGTAATGATAAATGAGGCCCCAGGAGTCCAGTAGGTGCTCCTTCCTATTATGGGGCTTATGGTTGAGCCAACTAATGCATAGGGATATCTCTGACAACCGGCCAGAATCTGGGTATCAATATTTAATTTGCATTTCCCTGATCACATTTACCGTATTCTTGTTCAATAATGGCATAAAAAATTGGAAAATCTGCTAAAAAAGTGAAATTTTGAAATTTCACTTCCTCTGTTGCTTCAATTACTGAGAATACACCTGAATGGGTTAATGAACTTCCTAAATCGGTTTTGAATACTTTAAGGGTGTAGGTTGCTTTGATAATTTCTTAGATGAGTTCAGTTTATGGGTGGTATCTAAACATACAGTCAATCAAAGTCACGTGAGAACTGTACTTGTCCCTAAAATTGTATATTGCAAATTTCTTGAAAATTTGAAAATTACTTACTAAATTTTATAAGCCCCCTCATAATGTCGTAAAAAAAAAAAAAAGACATTTAAAAAAAATGTTGCCAAAACTACAGCAAGACATATGGTTTAGATGCTTGTTAATAAAACTTTTTGAGTGGAATAACTATCTAGTCTTACATGCAGAAATTTTTGAAGTTTGAAATGGTAAAATTTTTTCACATTTTCACCATATTTGTTATTTTTTCACAAAGATAAAACAATCATTTTTGGACAAAATTTCTCTACGATCTTATAGCACAATGTGTCACAAGAAAACAATCTCTGAATCACATGGATAGGTTAAAGTGTCAAAAAGTTATTCTCACATAAAGTGACACATGACAGATTTAAAAAATAGGGCTCTGTCAGAGAGGCCAAAACTGGCTCCGACGGTAAGGGGTTAATACAGATAGTTTACAATGTTCATGATAATTTGTTGAATATTCCATCATTTACATGAGCTGTAGATAAGCAGTTGTATGGTGAAAATATTGTATTCTGAGGCCATTGTAACTTGAGGAACCCTTGTAACTCCTATTCGGATCTATGGAGAGTAGCCTTATCTGTGACCCCCTAATGTTCAGGATCACTCCTAGAGGTTAGAACCCACAGTCAATCATAGTTTTACAGCATTTATATGTCATACATAGATGACAGTGGATTGGACAACTGCTCAATTTTTAATCGGTTCACCTATTTGGAGCACAGTGAGTCAGTGATGACCACTACAGCCTTGCAGCACTGGGGTTTGAATGTGACATAGGGCGACATATGCAAGGTTTCTATGCTCTTCCCATGTTTGCATGGGTTACTGCGGGTACATAGGTTTCCTCCCACACTCCAAAAACACACGGGCTAATCTGAAGTTCAGATCACAAGCCTCAATGGGGACAGTGAGTGATGACAGTCTATATACAGCGCCGTGAAATATGTCACTGCTATATAAATTAATAAAATAAAAATAATTATATACACACACTGCAAAAAAAATCATGTCTGTCCTGCCTATAAAATGTAAAGTAGTATAATAGGAAGTGTCAGTTTTACATATCCTGTCATTAGATTAGTAGATTGCTCCCCTCCCCTACTGAATTCTCTACATACATCTGTCATCTTGCTTCAGGGCTCAAACACATAAACATATAATGGATTCATACAATTAGTCGTAGTACGCCTCCCATAGGCTTTGATTGCTACTCTGCTTTACTTCGATATGAAGCCAAGTTCATACAATTTATTTTTAGATTGCATGTGAAGAAAAAAATAAGATGATATAGGAAAAGAATCCCTAAGTGTAATGGATGGAGCTACATTCCAAATCTCTTCATAGGGAAACACCGTACAGCAGCAGATGGAGGGTCTACAGCACGTTGAAGCTGTAGAGACCCTGTGCACTCTGTGAGAAGCCTTTCACACAGTGTTATGCTGTCTGGCAGTAGTATCCATCATAGTACTTTGATAAAGGTACTCTGACAGGTGCTCTAACATTAGACGGAAAGTCCTGCACCTCCGTAAAATCTATGCTTTATTCAAAATCCATGGGTCTGCTTATGCGTTGATCACAGCATACCTGACAGGTACTATGATGGCGCCGCAGCAAGCCCATAGAAATCAATAGCACAAATGAGGCCTATTTAAACTATGTTTGGTTTATTTTTCCAAGGAGACATGCTTTCCGTGTGGGACAGAAAAGATGGTCTACCACACTTTTGGATGTCACACATAAAGCATATACCACCAGCCCACAGTCCAAATAACGATGCTTACTCTACTGATTTCAATGGGCTTATTGTAGTATCCATTGGGATACCTTTTTCCATTGAACCCTTTGGGATAGCACCGTTGGGTGCCTAACACTGTGTGAATGGCCAATATAGCTTCTTTCACATGGCCCTGCTTCTGTAGCAAATTTCTCCGATTTTTTTTTTTTTTTTTAAAAGCCCTAATACGTGCTAACACCAAAATGCTCAAAAAAAAAAGTGCAACAAAAGTGCCACACAAAAACAGTGCATTGAGGATACGGTCTATCGCAGGCCCATACTTAAAAGTAATGGGCCCCCACAAACCTAGAACGAATGTTTACTTGCCGGACCAAAAGGTACCTGCACGACGATACACAAAAATTATCCCAACTACCGAAGCAGAAGGAGATCACGGTGCTCCCTCACCGAGCCAGAAGGCATCCGCGTGAGGTCACAATCGGTGGGCTCCACCACCGAAGCGGATAGAGCCCCAAATACTTGCACTTGGCATCGAAAAACGTCATCCAATGTGCATTCTCTAGGTGGCCGGCTCCGAAGAGTGCCGGGGTTTGCAGGGGAGAAAGGAGCCTAAGGGCCACACATTCTACCCCTAGACCTCAGGAGGATCTCAAAAGGGTACTGCATCCTTCGATCCTACACACAAAATGTGACATGTGAACACACGAACGTGAAAAAAAAAAAAACTTAGTGGATGTGCACAGTGAAATACTGCCCGGACATCTGGCCGGAAATTATAAAAATTTCCCTATTTCTAGCAAAAGGCCGGGGAAAATTAAGGAGTGTGCTCGGGGGGTAAAAGTGGTGAAATTGTGCCATAACAAGGGGGGGCCCCACACCGGAGTTCGGCCCCCCGGGGTGTAAACCCTGGGGATATTGCACTAGGGTTCGGAATCCTGGCTTCGTCCTGGGGGAAGGGGCCATACAAAATACTTCTTTTCGAGCTGGTACACCCCCTCCCTACCCCCAGTGTGTTTCTCCCAAGCGATGCCGGCGCCCCACCGCCTGAGGACTGATAAAAACGTATCCCCTTGATCTTCCCAAGAGGAGAACTTCCTCTTACTGTAACATCCACCTACTAAAATGACGTTTCTCAGTTTTTGATCTGTAATCCTGCTGCACAATGGATTAATTGACACACTGTGGTAATGTCATGTATGACTTTCCTATGGAAAAACCTGACTTGTGAATGAACTTGTGATTAAATTGTGATTAGCACCTACCATCCAGTGCTCCATTACATTATCCACAGTGACTAGATCCTGCAATTCAGGGTTGGTTGTGTGACACGAGGTGAATGGCATTTCAGGGCGTAACCTCATTTAAATAGGGAACAATATGTGGGATGTTACATAACCATTAACGATCAGGATGTACTATACAAGGCTGCTTTTCTTTCAGTCTTGTTTAGTAGGGAGCACCTGGTGTTAGTCCTTGTTTTCTCATGTCCCCTGACAATGGGTTGCAATTAGGTTACAAGACCAATTTATACAATAATTGAGGCACAAATGCAATATGACCACCCTTTATGAATATATCTATCTATATTCAGTATCTTGGCCAGTAACTAAATTATCGTTCTATTATATCTTATTATTGGGAGCCTGTGTTTTTATTTTCGCACACTACTTTATACACTGAGGCAGACGTCTAAATTTATATAAAAAAAACACGCCAATCATGGCATACTCCGAGGCATGCAGGGGTGGGGCAAGCTCTCTTGGTGCCTAAGGGCTTCCACCAGGGCCGGACTGGGAATAAAAAATCAGCCCCGGCATAGCCCCCGGGAGCCCCCAAAACAATTCCGCTTACAAAAAGTTCCCTTTTTCCGCACCTTGCCCCTGTCTAAAAAAAACGCATATAAAAGGGGCTTTACACGGAGAGTTTTTGCTGCGTTTTTTTTATGTGTTTTTGGTGTGTTTTTGTGCAGAGAGGGAGAGTAGTTAATGCTGAACATTTCTGCACAAATAAATGCATCAAAAATGCACCAAAACCGCTCCGAGTGAAAGCCCCCTACACACAAGAAAGAAAAGAAACGTGGTGCAGAGAAACCCCTCATCACAGAGTCAGGTGTGCATTTGTTTTTACAATCAGGGACAAGCCCATACGGGACACTACATAAGCACCAACATAATTACAACCCCATCATTCACATCCCCAGTAGTCAAGTTCACCATCACAGGAATACAGCACTGATTAAACCCACAAGTAAAAATTACCGACAGCAGGGACTCACAGGAGACGTCACCCTCTGAGGGGAGTTGTCTTCTTTCCTTCTGGCCCAAACCTCCATGACGTCTTCCCTGATGAGTCGTTCCTTCCATTTCTTTCTCTGTCCAGTACAGCATGCAGTCTCCTCTTCTAGTGGTCACTACTCGTCCATGTAGAATTTACCGCAAATACATCTTAGACTCCTCTCTTTTCAGCACTTTCTAACAATTCCCCAAAACAGGTTTTGTTAGACCCCAAAAATTAGAAATTAAAAATGTCAGATAAGTGGCATGTAAATAGGTAGTCCCCCATTAGGTAGGGTAGACAGGCCTACCCCAGTAACTAGCCAGGTAGCTTTTGACTGCACCCCGGGTAATCAGCAAAGGGAGCTAGGGCTACCCCCCGGTAATCAGTCAGGTAGGGCCAGTAATTAAACCATGTAGGGCCAGTAATTAGCCAGGTAGGGCAGGGGCAGTTAATTTGCCAGCTAGGGCCCGTATGTAGGAATGGTAGGGCCAGTATGTAAGCAGGCCAGGGCTAGTATATAGACAGGGCCACTTATAGGTAGGCAGGACTGGTAAATAGGTAGGCAGGGCTGGTATATAGGTAGACAGGGCAGGTATATAGGTAGACAGGGCAGGTATATAGGTAGACAGGGCAGGTATATAGGCAGACAGGGATGGTAAATAGGTAGACAGGGGCTGGTATATAGCTAGACAGGGGCTGGTATATAGCTAGACAGGGGCTGGTATGTATATAGGCAGACGGGGGCTGGTATAGTATATAGGCAGACGGGGGCTGGTATTGTATTAGTTTGACGGGGCTGGTATAGTATATGGGCAGACAGGGCTGGTATGTATTGGCAGACAGGGGCTGGGAAAGGGTATATAGGCAGACGGGGGTTGTTAGTTTTAGGAAAAGGGGCTGGTATTTTTTAGCAGACAGGGGCGGTAGTTTTAAAAAAAAAAAAAACTTATTTTCCTGAGGTCTCTGTTCCTCTTCTATTTTTTTTCCCCCGGGGGCCCGCCGGCAGCGATGCGGGGCCGGGAGGGGGCGCGCGATGACGTCATCCCAAACGCGGCCGTCCCGCGGCCTCCTGGGAGCTGAACGACGGGATCGTAGACCCCCAGATTTTTCACCCCCTGGTGCCGTTTGCACTGCGGGGTGCGGGCGGCGCCGTGTGGTGCATGGTGGGTTGGTGACCGGCCTTGCAGCCGTCTGGCGAGGGGGGCCCCTTGGCCCCCTGCCACGGGGTCGGTCGCTGATCGACCATTGGGCCCCTGTGCGTGCCCACAGCCCGGCCCCGGGGGATGGGGCCCCCCCCGGGGGGGAACCCCCGCCCCCTCTGGGGGCGATCCAAGCGGCCCAGGGCCCGGACGCCAGGGGCCCCGTGGTAAAATGCCCGGTTTGCCCTATGGTCAGTCCGGGCCTGGCTTCCACTCACATATTCTACAGGGCAAAACTTTAAAAACACCTCCATTTTCTCAGTTTCTTATTAATATTTACACAGTTAAAGGGGTTGTCTCACTACATTGATTGCTTTTTATGTAAAAAATCTTTCAAAAAACAAGTACTTTGCAAATAGTCATTAACGTTCCTCCTATTTGAGCTTCCCCTCTAAAATTTGGGGTGCATCAGCTTTTTCAGGTCGCTATAGCTCAGAAAAGTTCGCTCCTGATAGGCTCCAGGGTGGTCATAGCTACAGACCTGTTGTCTCTATGATGGTGCCCCCTGGTTGCTGTGCTAAAAACCCGGATTCTATGCAGCCCCAGTAGAGCCCGTAAACACGCCCCTGAATTCAAAATGAAACCAGGACCAGGATTCAAAAAGAAAACAGGACTGAGGTGAGATGAATCAATGTAGTGAGACAATCCCTTTAAATTCATAGATGTACTTTAAAATGAATGATAAAGTAAACAAGGTAAGATGGACAAAAATAATGGATTAACTTTGTTTCCACAAATGAAATCTAGATTTTTGACTCTTCACAGTCGTCACCTGGTAACACAATTGAGGCACTATTTCTACAGTTGTAATATTCAGAAATTTCTTCCCAACATTGTTGCAGAAGTTGCCACGAATGTGCTGCACTTGTAGGCTGCTTTGCTTTCACCCTTCTATCCAGTTCATCCCATCCAAGCTCCGGAGTCTGTATGGGCCGTTCTGTTCTTTGAAGCTGACCGGCTACTTCTTCTCTTCTTACGCAGCTCTGACATAACCTAGACTTATGATATGGATCATTGTATTGTATTGCTGTAATATGAACCCCTGACCAACCAGGTGGACACCCGAGGGTAATGCATCAAATGCTGAGGTTTCCCTTTTTGTCCAGGGTGCCAGTCTCCCTGTAAAAGTTGACAACTTCAGTAAAAGATCCCCAGACCATCATCACGCTTTCCATGTTTGACAGTTGGTGTCACAAACTATGGAACCATCCTTTCTGCTACGCAAGGTATAAAAACCCTGTGTGCTGGAGTTGTCAAATTTTGATTCACCAGCCCATGAGACCTTCTTCAGTAGTAGGAGGTACTGCATGGCCCTGGTAAGTCTTCTTTTTTGCTGTCTTGACTTTCTTACTAGTACTCGGCCTGTTAAACCTGTAGATAGAAATCTCTGCACAGTAGCAATAGAAACTAGCTTACTATTTGCTGCTTTAAGTTGTGCTTGAAGAATAAGGGTATGTTCACAAAGCGTAATTGTGTATTTGCGCTTCAATACGCCTGACATGCGCCCCACAATTATGGTAATTCATAGCTCTCATAGAGAGCTATGAATTATGTCCATCCTCCCTGTCTTCCTGGCTCATATTGTACGCCGGGAGAAGTGAGATATCACGTCTTTGCGGCTCTTATGCGCCGCTGATAATCAGAGTGAACGGCGCGTACTTCTTAAACACACCACGTATTGCGGCACGTACAGTAGGCGCCCCAGTGCGCCGTGTGAATACCCTAAGGGTATGCTGACACCTTGTTGACTTCATGTTTGCTTACGTTTTTAGATGCGTATTTGGATCCGTGTTTCGGACCCTAAACGGACCCAAACACACATCTAACAATGGGCAGTGTAATTTACATTGCTTTCAATGTAAAACACGCATCAGCTTTCAGACAAGTGATCGCCAATGCGTGTTTAACATGTGTCTTTCTGATGTGTCTTTCAGATCCGTTAAAGAGAACCTGTCACATAGTTTTTGCCCCCCTTTCTGAGGACAGCACAAGCTAGTGTCAGACCTGCTGCTTCCAGCACTGTGTCCCTTATTCTGTAAGATGCTGTAGTTTAGATGTATTTAATGCTCAAATCTGCAGTTCAGCCAGAAAAGAGTCATTCAAAGAGTCAGTTTTTTTCAAACCCCGCCCACCTGAGCCTATGGTGGGCGGGGCTACCACCTGCTCATGAATAAGATTTGAGGGATAAATGCTCTAAAACTCCAGCATCTTACAGAATAAGGGACACAGCGCTGGAAACAGCAGGTCTGACAGTAGCTTGTGCTGCCCTCAGCAAGGGGGGCATAAACTATGTGACAGGTTCTCTTTAAAAGAATTGTCATGTCAATCTTGATCCGTTTGATGCAGCAGACGCCCTATTTGAAAACTATAGGGTGCGTTTCTGCTGTAGCCAAAACGCATCCAAACATGCACCTGCGTGTTGGATATGTGTTTTGGATACGATTTACACAGTGCTTTTGAATGGATCCAACACGCCGTGTGAACATACCCTAAGAGCTGTACTGATCACGCATACTGTTCACTCTCAAAAACGTATCTGATTGTGTAGTGGCCTTTGGTCTGACAGACTGCTTCCTGTCAGTTTCCTCCAGCTTCCAAGCGCCTTTTGATGATATAGGAAACCGTACTGACAGCCACCAGCCCTAGACTTCAAAGGGTTTAAGGCTCTTCTTTTGTGAATTGCCTTTTTCTTGCCATTAAGATGGCAATATGTTCTACCTTTAAGGGCAAGTGTCCAAATCCTTCTCCACAAGGTGTTGTAATGAGGTATGTTCCTACACTGTTTATAAAGTATCAGAGGGTTTGAATGTAATCTCCAAAAGTTTGCTTTCTGTATTGTAGAGCTGCTGTCCTTGATGTCTTCTCCCAGGAGAAAAAAAACACTTTGGTTAAAATCAGAGATTCCGATTATGGTTGTGTTTGTTTAAAAAATTGAGAATATTTTAATGTTTTTAAATTACTTTTGAACATTTAAACAATTTCACGTTATTTGCTGAACTATAGCCATGTTAATGTAAAATATAACTAGATAAATTGAGGTGCTCTATAATATTTGACCAGTAGTGTACTTCTTAGGGTATGTCCACGCGGAAAGGGTTTTCAGGCTGTCAACCATCACCATAGATGGCAATAGAAAATCTGCACGGTAGTCTACACTGGACACTTTTTCTACCGGGCGATTTTCACACCAATGGTGAAAATTCGGAACATGCACAATCTCCTGTCCAGTTTTCGGACGGAGAGTGTGCTATTCAATGGTTAAGGGGGACAGGCGAATCCACAAACCGTGGACCTAACTGTCCCCCAAAGCCATTGAAAAGATAATTAAATACCGTCCGTATTCTTAAACAGCATCTGACCTATATTTTGTCTCGGCCGTGTGCAGTACCCGTAGTGTTTTAAAATGCTTATAAAAAACATTATGGATTTTTAGGACTTTTTACTACAATCGTTTTTGGTGGCACTTTTATTTTGTAACATTTTATTCATGCATTTTTTATGGTACATTTAAAGTCTTGTAATAAAACCTTTAGAAAAACCAGCAAAAAAAAACATACCGAGGACATGCTACATTCTGAAAGACTGCCACTGACTTCAAATGAATTAAAACACAAATAATCTGTGGTTTTGCATTAAGGATCACAAAATCCCATTAAATCAAGTGTTATAGGATGTACCCCACCATCAGCTGCTACGAGCCAACCTGTGCAGTGGAGGTTCCTTTGTGGGAACACTCCGTCCAGAGTATGAAACAATTCCCCCAATATGTTATCTAAATGGCCGTCACACTTCCTTTCATCTTGCTAACATATCTGCAATCAGTTGATAGCAACCAACCTCACAGCCTAGAAAATGTACTGATGTGGGGAGAGTAAACTATTGATCCACCTGGAGGATTCAGAGGTAAACATGATCTTTGGAGTGTAATTGGAAAGACCGGATACTCATTGTCATTCCACAGCAGGGGGTGTCTCTTGGTGCATTATGTAATCAAGTCATGTCTGCTTGATGTAGAACAAACTAGCGCGGGCCAAATAAACAAGTTTATGAGGCCACTAGAAAAATAAACTTTTATCGAAAAGTAGTTTTTCAAAAGTTCCAGTATAAAAAAGAACCACAATAAAATTCAGGTTTTCTTCCCTGCACTCGGCATCTCTTCAACCAACTTTCCTACTTTGGGGGAATCTTGCTTGCCATGATTTCTTACAAAACTGACCCAAGGTGAGTGTCTGTAATCCTGGATGTGATAGGAGACTTATTTCCTTTTTAGAAGTGTAAATAACTGCTTGCGCTCACTAGTCCTTGGTTATATTAGGCACATACTGAGCAAGGTGTGTAGAACTAACAGCAACGTTACCGACACATGGTGTGGATTGGTAGTATCTTCTGCTAAAATATCTACTTCTATTGCTGGGGGAGAGGCTGTGTCACTACATAGATTCAACACAACTTGTAATTGGTCATTTTAAAAACTTTAAAGATTAAACTGCGTCATTTAACAGAAAAAAAAAAATGTTACGTTATATTGGCTGGCAAAAAGATATTTGTTGTGGGCCACAGATCAGTAGATATAAACCTGGGCCTCCTGAGTGTCTGTGCGTTATTATTTCACCCATTTCTGGATGTCATCTAAAAGGTGCCCATATATAAGACAAACATTGTCCGAACCTGCAAATTTTACCAGGAAGGGACAACAATCTACTGTGGATGGGGGTATCCTGACTACCTGTGGTGGCAGATATCAGGGCAAAACAGAGAATAGCCATTTTGGATTTCATATGTCAGATAATATATTTAATATGCCTTTATTCTCAAGGGAGATAAGCGGTTGCCTAAGGGATTTGGCAGTGGTCACTGTGAACACATGCACACTCAGCATGCATGTGTCTGGGGGGAAGGGTGGGTCAAGAGTAGCGGCGGTCAGCCAAAGGTGCATGGTTACTGTAAAGCATTGTTCTCATCACACTTGTGGTGTACATTTGGAGTATACCCATGGGAAATCTCCCAACATATTTGCCCAATGTCTAGTACTTTTGTATCCAACGTTATGCTATATACCTCCCAGACTTATGTTAACACCACACATAGATACTAAGGCTATTTCTACACAACAATGTTAAAATGCTGTCCAAAATCCAACAGTATTTTAACATTGTGGTTTTACGGTTTTTGGCATGGGTTTGCGCTAAAAACCACGGTCGGTTTTCGGATTTGCCGCTGGCCCAGTACATTGACTGTACAGAAATCTGACAGAAGATATAATATGTTTTAAAATCCGTCGAAATCCAGCAGATTTCAAAACCGACCGCTAAAGATCCATGCTGTGTAGACTACAATGCAGATTTTCTTTGCATTCTATGGGGAAATGGTAAAAACACGATTTTAAAACCCAGTGTGTGTAGCACAGCCTAAACTATTGTTTGGGAATGGGCACCTTAAAAATTTGTCATTTTAAAACCCTAGTACTCCCTGAAATTTTAATAAAATTTTCCTCAAAATTCTAACCCCCATTGTTTGGGAAATGGAGGAGAAAAAAAGGGCGCATACCCAAAAAAAATGGCCTTGCCGCGGAGTTTTTTAGTCGCTTTTTAATCAGGTAAAGTCCCTTTTGAAATTATGGCCTCCCAAAATTGGCTTTGGGTAACTTGATATTAAATTAATGCACCAAAAAGGGGTTTTGCCAACCCCGGGCGCATAGGTTCTTTTTGGTAGTGTTGTAACCCCTTTTCAAGGGGCATTGTGTACGGAGGGCCAGGTATCATTGTTTAATTTTTTAAGTATTTTTAGTCGCATTACAAGTGTTGTCCCCGGGTAAAATGCCCCTAGTTTGGTAATTACAGTTCTTTAATCGAGAATTTTGGGGCCCCAAGAAAAAAACCCGGAGCTTGTTTTTTGGACAATTTTGTCCTAAGTGTCCATATAATGTATCCATCATCACCAAAAAGGCATGTATCAGAAGAAAATGTCAATATGCAATAGGTCTAAAATTCCCCTTAAACCCAAACTGCTTATTATGTTTGACCATTAGTTTATAAGGTTAAGTAATCTGAAAGGTTAAAGGGCTACTACCAGCAAAAAGGGTTTATTTCACATATTGACATGCAATATTAGATGTGTATGACACTTTTTGAAAAAACATTGAGCGATTGTTTTTTCTTTAGAATTTCCCCTATGTATATGACATCCTGGTTTGTCTCTGTGACTTTCCCTCTGTGAGCTCTGATAGTATAGCAGCAAGGATTGCATGATGATTCGCTTCCGCGCCCAGTAAAATGGCCTTCACCAAAAATCTGGTTATTAATCCTTCCTCTAGAGTCCTTAATGAAGTTGAATTAAGGGTGCTTACTGAAAGGTTATCTTTGCTCCCTACGACCTGCTTTAATGTGTTCTTCTGGATTAAGGACCTTAATTTATTTAGTAGAAAAATAAAATGGTATAAATTCTTTAAGGGTGCTGAGCCAATGTGTAAACGGTGGGTCGCCCCCTTTGGGGTCTTCCAGGAGTTCGGACATTAACAGATTTGATTACAGAAAATTAACGGGACGCAGGTCTGGACCTGTATACGGACCTAAGAGCCAAAAACAGAAGGATGCCGTCACCAATAGAGACTCCAGAGAATGATATATTTGTAAAGGTAGTAACTAGAGACCTTGAGACTCTATTGTTATCTCTAAGTTTTGTTTTCCAGAAAAACCTTGCTAGTCGAGTGAAGGCTTTAAAAAGATCTGCCCAGCTATAAATCTTTATAAAGGGGGGAAAATTTTTGGGATTTTTGGGGCATGAAAAAATCATAAAAAGTGTAAAAGTCTGTTAAATGATAAGGAAGGATATGCTATTTTGGCACATGATCCAATTGATCGTTTTTTGGAGGAGTTGGAATCTATGATCACTGATGCTTTGGATCAATGCTTGATATCTAGGAAGGAATCAAGAATTTTGTTACCAAAGAATCCACAGATAGCGACACTTTATGCACTCCCGAAGGCACATAAAAGGGTCAGTCCCCCCCCCAAAAGGGGCGCCCTTTTGGGTTTTTGGATAGGATATATGAAAGGGCGGAAAGGGGGGGGGGGGGTTTGGGAAAAAAACTAGATAAAGTATTGTTTTGGGTTTCGTTTCCGGGGCCCCCAGCATCATAATCATTCCCCCGGGAAAATTTTTAAATTTTGGAAAAAATGTAAAATTTAAAACCTATATAGATTTTAAGAAGGCCAAATTTTATACCACAAAACTGGGTCTTATCCCACTTTACACAACATCTTTGTTGTGGGGCTTCTAAGAACACACATAATTCTCTTTGGGTGCGGGCTCTACCACCAGCTCATGGGTGTGGTGATGGGGGGCTCCCCTTTCCCCCACCTTTTTGCTAATATGTACCCGAGTGGCCGGGGAAAAAGTGTCCCTTTTTCGGAAGGTAAACCCCCTTTCATCCCCAAAATATAATTGGGGGCTTTTTACGAAGAAGTGTTCCGTTTGGAAGGAGGACACAAAAAAATTTTTTTAATTTTTTTTTGGATTTTCCCCAAAAAAGAATGAATTGGGTTTACATTTTACTTACAAATAAATGAGAGTGAAATCTCATTTCTGCACCTCAAGATCTAGAAGGACAATTATGGTAATCTAAGAACACAAACATATCAGAAATAAACTGCTACTAACAGTTTCCTAAGATGGGAGAGCTATCATCCACCTGCCCTGAGAAAAGGGATACCCAAAAGACAATACTAAAGAATAAGGAAAAATTGTTCTAATGTTTAGGACCTTCATAGACTTTCAAGGTGCCGACCTGCATAATAGATTCCTCGAAAGAGATTGCCCAGACTCAGTATTAAGACCGGCATACTAACATGTATAGAAGTAATAGATCCAGTTTATTGAATACTGGTAATAAGAATAATTAACAACAAGAAAGAATCGAATAATGTACTTAGAATAATAGGAACATATGATGATTTCTCCACTGAGGTCAGGAACATTCTTGAGAAATATTGAGACATTCAGAGCTGTGATGAGGAACTGCAGACAGTATTATCCCAGAGACTCTTAATCACATTTATTTTCTCTAGCCGAAGAGAATGTCCCCTTGTCTTTTGAGGGGGCTTTACAAGAAATAATTTTTCCCCATACTTTTTGTAGGGACATTTATATAAATTAATCATGTCCCCCCGAAGCCGTCATTTCTCAAGACTAAATAAGTTCAATTCTACTATCCTCTCCTCATAACTAAGATGCTCCATTCCCCTTATACATTTGGTTGCTCGTCTTTGCACTTTCTCTAGCTCCATTACATCTTTTCTATAAACTGGACCCTAGAACTGAACAGCATTTTCCAAGTGAGGTCTCACCAATGCTTTAAATAGCGGTAGAATTACATCCTTGTCCCACGAGTCCATGCCTCTTTTAATACACACCAATATCTTGCTTGCCTTAGGGGCTGCTCATTGACACTGCATGCTGTTCTGTAATCTATGATCTACAAGAACACCGAGATCTTTCTCCACAAGCGATTCTCCCCGTTTTTCTCCCCCTAGGACAAATGCAGATTATTCGTACCCAGATGCAGAACTTTACATTTATCCACATTGGTCCTCATTTGCCAAGTGGATGCCCAAATACTCAGTGTGTCCAGGACTGCCTGCAATTTATGAGCATCTTCCATTGATTGCACTACCCTGCATAGCTTGGTGTCATCTGCAAAAATAGAAACCGTGCTATTGATCCCTTCCACTATATCATTAATAAATACATCAAATAAAAGAAGACCCAATACTGAGCCCTGCGGCACACCACTCTCAACCGGGGACCACTCAGAGTAGGAGTTATTTACCAACACTCTCGGAGTACGATCAGATAGCCAGTTTTTAATCCAATTACACATTGTTATTTCTAACCCAAATGGATTCTAATTTACCCAATAAACGCCTATGAGGCATAGTGTCCAATGCCTTTGCAAAGTTTAAAAACACAATATCCACAGCCGCCCCGCTATCCAGACTTCTACTCACCTCTTCATAAAAACAGATCAGGTTGATATGACAACTTCTGTCCTTAGTAAAACCATGCTGGCAATCACTTATAATATTGTATTCTTTCACATATTCCTGTATATATTCCCTTATGAGCCCCCCAAACATTTTTCCCACAAAAGAGGTTAAACTTACGGGTCTATAATTACCTGGGCAAGACTTGGAGCCTTTTTTGAAGATGGGAAGTACATTTTCCTTGTGCCAGTCTCCTGGCACTATACCAGTCACCAGAGAATCCCTAAATATCATATGCAGGGGCACAGAGATAACCGAGTTGAGATCTTTAAGAACTCTTGGGTGTATGCCATCAGGGCCTAGAGCCTTGTTTACATTCTGTTTATTCAACTTGGCTTGGAAAATTTCTACACTGAGCCAATTAATTATATCAGATGATGTATTAACAGTACTGGCACCACCTACATCCACACTGGGCTCACTTCTATCAGCTCTAGCACTGCACCTATTAGTACTGACACCACCTACATCTGCACTGGGCCTGCCCCATCAACTGCTTTCTCCTCGTTAGTATATACAGAGCTGAAGAACCTATTTAGTACCTATGCCGTCTCCTGTTCCCCAGTGACCAGCTCCCCATTACAGTTTTTTAAGGGTCCTACATGCGCTGACTTTGGCTTTTTGGCATTTATATGGTTAAATAATTTGGGGGGTTTGTTTTGCTGTCCTTAGCCACCTGCCTTTCATTTTGAATTTTAGCTGCTTTGATCACTTTTTTACAGATTTTATTAGGCTCTTTGTAATTTTCAAAGGCTGATGCTGACCCCTCTGATGTACATTTTGCTATAAATTTCCCCAGAGTATATTTAAAGCTCCCCCATTTGGCTTCTACTGTACATCACTATTTGATAGTAGCTGCTCCCAGTCTATGTCCTGTATTGCGGCCCTCAATAAGGGGAAATTGGCCCTTTTAAAATTAAATGTTTTTGCCTTTCCGCTCTGTGTTTCTTTTTTCCAGTTTAAACTAAAATAAATTATATTGTGGTCGCTGTTACCTAGTTTTTCAGATACAGTGACCGCTCCAACAAGTTCTGCTTTGTTAGAAATTACCAGATCCAACAGAGAATCCCTTCTAGTGGGTTCCTTCACAAACTGCCCCATACAGTTATCCTGTAACATATTGAAGAACTTCATTCCCTTTTCAGTTAATGCAGAACCGTGACCCCAGTCAATGTCTGGGTAATTAAAGTCGCCCATTATTACCACTGAACCTGCCTGTACTGTCCACACCAATTGCTTATGCACCTGTTCTCCTCAGTGATTTTTGGGGGTCTATAGATTACACCAAAAAAAATTTTTTCTGCATTAACCCCCCGTTGTATTCCCACCCACAATGTTTCCACATCTTCACCACCTTCACCCTCTATTGCCTCTTTCACATTTGCCTTCATATCCCTCCTTAGTAAGGCATATTTGGGATCGGCATAATGGGATTTCCTCTAGTTTAAGATTTGTTGTTGAACAAATAAGAAAGGCAGCAAAGAGAGGTGACACCAACAATAAACTACTGAGGAGGGAGACCAAGTGGATTTAACGTCTGGGCACGTTACAGTCAAAAGGCTTAAATTAATCAATGTCTTTTGGTTGTTGTATCTAACCATCTGTGACAGTTGAATTGATTAGTAAACCTATTTAGTCAATGGGATTTTTGTTCGGGAGAGGTATCTGGATGTGAAATATCCTAATTCTTAGATGCAGGAAGTAAGGGAATTTAATATTTGTCCCCTCTCGTACACATATTAGAGTCACAGGTGTTGTGTTATCTTTGTATCAACTATGTAAGGCAGGAAGTAAGGTGACCAAATAATACTGATGTTGGTTTACATACTTATGAGCAATAAAGCTCTGATCCTAGGATATCATATAAAAAGCTTAGTCTATCCAAGTTGGACGGGGGTTTGAACCTTCCCAACATTAGAATGTATAATTTAGCGGCGTTGGTGCGCCATGTGAGGGACTGGCTAAACGAGAGCTATAGCTTCTCTAACTTACACCTTGAACGGCAGCTGGCTAGCCCGGAGAACCTAGTTGCGCTCTTACACACGGCGGTTAGAGATCTTCCCCCGCATGTTAAAAGGAGTGTGGTGCTCAGAGACACTATTGCCACATGGAAGCATGTCAGGAAGCTGTTCACTTTGCCGGTGCATCTATCTAAATATGCTCCCATCTGGGAATTGCCCGCATTTACGGCAGGAAGGGAAAATACGTTTTTCAAAGAATGGAGAAGTAAAAATATAAGATCGATAGGAGACCTAATCAATGAGCAGGATAATAGGTTCATGACGTGGCAAGAAATGAAAGAGAAGTACGGGTTCAGGGAGGGACAAGTCTTCCAATTCTGGCAAGTGATGGCCTTTTGTAAGTCTAAGATTAAAAATTTAGCGGCAGCAGAGACGCCAGGCATATTTGATGATCTGGTAAAGGGTCAGGATCGCTGTGGTTCCCTGTCCATGATTTACAGGAGATTATGTGACAGAGTGCTAGCACCAATTAAGGAATCCTGTTTTCGTTCATGGGAAAGGGAGCTGAGAGACCCCGAGATAGGGCAAAAAATCAGAGCAGGGTGGGGGAAAATTAGAGCTTCTATTATTAACGAAAACTGGAGGCAAATGTTCTTTCGCTTGGCTCACAAAGCCACTTATGCTTTTAATCTTCCGTTAAGAAATGCCCCCGCGCACTATCTCAGGGAATGTCCCAAATGTAAGCTACTGAAGGCCGACCTGTTACATGGTATCTGGCATTGCCCGAAGCTAAAGACTTATTGGGATGAAATTCTGTTGCTGATTAGAGAGGTGTGGAATGTGGAGGTGCGGAGTGATCCAATAACCACGATCTTCCATTATATCCTTGTAAGGGACAATAGGACGGGAGAGACTCCTGCCTTAATAAATCACAAGGGGGTGCACACGTTATTACTGGTCGCTAAGAAGTGTATCCTAAGACATTGGTTGGAGGAGAGTGTCCCGACAAAGGATGAAGCTGTCCTATTGATCAAGAGTTTGCTAACCATAGATAGGATTGAGGCGGAAACAAATAAGAGCTCTTTATCTGAGAAGTTCTTTAAAAAGTGGAAGAGTTTTATAGTTAAAACTTTTTCGGATGAAGAGGTAGGGGCGCTGATGGATCACTTTCGCACTTCTGATTACTACCTCAGGGAAAAATTGGCTGGATCCTTGGGCAGACTAGAGGTAGGAGATGATACATGACCAGGGAACGTATAGGTTGTCTAAGAAAGGTTACAAGGGAGGAATTCCCGCACTGGGTAGGTGATCTTATTAGAATATTCCTTGAAGAGGAAAGAGTGATTTCACAATATTTTTGGTGACAATATTTTCCATTTCCGGGGTTGCTGGTGGGTGGTAGGGGAGGGGCGTTATAGGGATTGTTTAATATTGGCACGGTTTATTTTTATGGATGTTAATATAATTAAATGGAGAAGAGTAAACGTTAAAGGAGAATTTAACTGTTACATATTTAAGTATTATATGTATATGGCGATGTGATTGTTTGTAAAGGATGACATTTCTCTTCTCAATAAAAATCATCGTTTTAAAAATTATTTTTCTCATCTATGTACGTGTGACTATTTGGTTACAAATATATCTGCCAATACAGGAAGGATATATTGCATAGTTGGCAACTTTTGAAATTGAAAAAGCAGGAGACTGTAGAGGGCGGAGCGCGCCGCGGCAAAAATTTGCATGGGTACGCCCATCTTGTCGGTGTTCCACGCCCCTTCAAAAAGCCACAACCAATCCACCTAAATGCATAACGGCTTTTGAAGAAAGCAAGGTAGATGCCCTTATAGCCAGGTAGTAGCCCCCCATAACCAGGTAGTGCCCCTTACAGGCAGGTAGATGCCCCCTTGTAGCCAAGTAGATGCCCCCTCTGTAGCCAGGTAGATGCCCCCTCTGTAGCAAGGTAGAGCCCCCTCTGAATAAGCCCAGGTAAGAGAGCCAAATTTGTAGCCAGGTAGATGCCCCCTTTGTTAGCCAGGTAGATGCCCCCTTTGTTAGCCAGGTAGATGCCGCCGTTGTTGCCAGGTAGATGCCCCCATTGTTTTCCAGGTAGTGCCCCCATTGTAGCCAGGTAGTGCCCCCTCTGTTGCCAGGTAGACCCCCCCCCATTGTAGCCAGGTAGTGCCCCCTCTGTTGCCAGGTAGACCCCCCATTGTAGCCAGGTAGTGCCCCCTCTGTTGCCAGGTAGACCCCCCATTGTACAGTAGTGCCCTCTGTTGCCAGGTGACCCATTGTAGTAGGGAGCTGCCCCTTTGTTGCCAGGTAGTTGCCCCCTTTGTTAGCCAGGTAGAGCCCCCCTATAACTAATAAAAATAAAATAATAAAAGCCACTTACCTCACCAGGCTCCCTGCAGCTCCGGACATCTCCCGGCCGACTGAGTAGTCTCAGCGTCGCAGGGGGAGTGAGTGCAGCCGCGCGTCACGCCCCCTGCGACACTGAGGTGTATGTACAGCGCGCACCGGCACTGTACATACAGGGGGAGAAGGGAGGAGGGGAACGATCCCTCCTGCCTTCTCCCTGTACTGCTGACTGACTGTGCAGCTGCGGCTGCAAAAGTCAGTGAAACTCGCCAGGCGGGTGAGCGGCTGCTGCAGCCGCTTCACCCGCCTGTAGGAGCGGCCCGGCGGCGCCAGGGTAGCGCACCAGCGCTACTCTTGCGCCGCGGTCCCCCCGCTGCCTGCTGGCGGCGGGAGAAATTCCAACTCTGCCGGGAGGACCCCCATTAGCGGGACCCCCCTGCCAAAAGCAGGAGAGTTGGCATGTATGATATATTGTGGACAAAGGGGTATTGAAGGGTGTTCCAGGGCTAGTACACCCCAGAGGGGCCGCTCCTTTTAGGGGAATTTTCTGTAATTATATATATTTAGGTGTCAGGTTGAGCTGTTCAATAGGGAAAAAGTTGTCTGTTTCATCTGTGACCTTTTTTGAGTAACCTGGATACACCCGAGTAATCATCTGGAGAAATTAATACAGAACCCCAGCAAATATTGACATATTGTTGTAACTATGGTCTACACATGCTGTTGGCATTTGGTTAATTTGATGCAATGTATGTTGTCTAGATTGCTGATAATTAGTAATTGAGAAGATATCTTTTTAGATTATATATATGAAAGTTTTGAGCCACATGTTATTGCTATGACTGTGATTGATAGGCCCATGCCCAGTAAAGGCCTGAGAGGTGTGTTATGAGCAGGACCCGATAAGTATGAAGAAAACTGGAAAGCACACAGTGCATGAAAAGATTAAAACATTTCCATCTCATCCATCCCTGTCCAGAGAACCTTAGAGCGATTGTAGTGTGCAGGAGTTGGTGGTACAATACATATTGTGTTAGATATGGTGCTTGTGGCATAGAGTAAGCCTCTGTTAAAGTAAAGTATACAAATGATTAATGTACTGCACAATCTCATAACCGCCACCTATCACTACCATATACTGACTAGCACCACCATAATGTTATTGACTAAACCAGTATACCAAGACCAATATCACAAAACAACAACAATATACAAGCACCTAATAATATCAGCACATCATCACCA
This sequence comes from Phyllomedusa bahiana, assembly GCA_025379985.1. NCBI lineage: Eukaryota > Metazoa > Chordata > Amphibia > Anura > Hylidae > Phyllomedusa > Phyllomedusa bahiana. The sequence goes on along the minus strand of JAODAL010004023.1, from coordinate 74,827 downwards.
CATATCTGCACCATAACAATACTGAATAATACCGCCATACTGTTAGTGATTATAAACCATCACACGAAAACCAATATTTCCTCCATACAGTGACCCTATAGTGGTAGATACCAGGTACACAGGTCCTTTGCAAACAGTTTACTTACATATAGGTTCTCACAGGCGATGTCTTGTCTGATGAGGTGTTCACTTTCCCTTTTCTTCTCTATTCGGTCCAGACCGCCATGATGACTTCCTCCGTCCACCACTCATCCCTGTAGACTTTACAACACAAACCCCTGAGACTCCTCACTTTTTTTTTTTTTTATCAACTCACACTTTTATTAATATGAAAAGATTATGAGACGTACAAAGTAAAGCATTACACAGAAGTCACATAGTAGGTCATTCAAAAAAGTATACAAACATAGGATAGTGTTGACATAATGTTTGGGCAGGAACGCAAGACAGAGAAGCAGGAAAGAGAGGCAAAAAAACCCAAAACAAAAAAAAAAAACCCAGAAACATAAGCTGCCGAGATCATGAAAACTTGGGGGAAGAGGGATAAGGGAAGAGGAGGAGGAAAAGGAGAAGAAAAAATGGGAGGGAAAAAAAAAAAAGGGGGGGAAGGGGAGAGAGACACCTCCAAAAAGAGAGGAGGGGGAGGACTAGGGAGAGACGGGGATTTGGGATAAGGGGAGAGCATACAGGTATTTGCCACCAACCCAGTAGGCAGGCCGCCAAAAGGGGAGCCAATATCCAAGAGCAGAGCCCGCCCGAGGACTCAGGGCCAGTGCCCCCCCCCCCCCCCCCCCCCGGATAGAACTCTCCCAGTCGCAGGAGGGAAGGACCCCACCCCCCAGCGCCCCCGCCACAGTAAACAGTAAATAACCAAGGGAAAACAGGACTCAACGGCTGGCGCACCGACCACACCACCTCCCAAGAAAGCTCTTAAGGTGCAGGCCGCATGTCTCACCATCACATCTGTTCCCAATCCAATTCCGCATACACCTCTCAAGAGCAGGACAAGTAAGTATTAGTGCTACAGAAGGCAATCCAGTCCTCCCAGGTATGCAAATATTGCTCACTTTTTTTTTTTAATCATTTTCCAAACTGAGTGCCCCCTCCCCCCATGTACAAACTCCCAATTTATAATGGCCCAAATGGTAAGCATTACCCCTGGTATGTAGGAACAACGGGGCCCCCGCGCGGTAGCTTGGCACCCACCGGGCAGTAGCTATGTAGCTTTGGGAGACGTAGACAGCTTTGGGCCCCCGGGCGGTAGCTTAGGGTTCCCATGCAGGTAGAATAGGGCCCTCTGTAGATTAGGGCCGCCTGTAGGCAGTATAGTACCCCCCCTGTTGAATCGGGCCCCATTGTAGGATTAATAGTCCCCGCCCCTGTCTATTAGGACCCCCCTGTTGGAAAATCGTCCCCCCCCCAGTCATTAGGGCCCCTTTAGGCATAGTTCGCCCCCCACTCATTAGGGCCCCCTGTAGGCATAGTTCCCCCCAGTCATTAGGGCCCCTTGTAGGCATAGTTCCCCACCCCAGTCATTAGGTCCCCCTGTAGGCATAGTCCCACCCTCAGTTATTAGGGCCCCCTGTAGGCATAGTCCCCCCCTCAGTCATTAGGACCCCCTGTAGGCATAGTCCCCCCCCCCAGTTATTAGGGCCCATGGAGGCATAGTTCCCCCCCAGTTATCAGGGCCCCCTTGTAGGCAGAATAGTCCCCCCTGTAGATTAGGACCCCCTGTAGGCAAATAGTTCCCCCACAGTCATTAGGGCCCCCTGTAGGCATAGTCCCTCCCCAGTTATTAGTGCCCCAAGTAAGCATAGTTCCCCCCCTCCCAGTTATTAGGGCCCCTGTAGGCATAGTTCCCCCCCAGTTATTAGGCCCCATGTAGGCATAGTCCCCAGTTTTAGGGCCCATGTAGCATAGTTCCCCCCCACCTCCGAGTTATTAGGGCCCCTGTAGGCATAGTTCCCCCCCAGTTATTAGGGCCCCCTGTAGGCATAGTCTGCCCCCCCAGTTATTAGGGCCCCCCTGTAGGCATAGTCTGCCCCCCCAGTTATTAGGGCCCCCCTGTAGGCATAGTCTGCCCCCCCCAGTTATTAGGGCCCCTGTAGGCAAAGTTCCTCCCCCAGTTATTAGGGCCCCCTGTAGGCATAGTCCCCCCTGTTTTAGGGCCCCCCCCGTCTTTAGGGCCCCCCGTAGCTAATTACTTACCTGGCAGCGCTCCTCCGGCGTCTCCGTCTGATCCCGGCCCCAAGCCTAAAGACCAGGAAGCTCGGCAGGCGACGCGATGACGTCACTTCCACCGCGCCGCCTGCAGAGCTAGGTACGGCAGGGGCAGGGAGCGCACAGCTCTCTCTGCCCCGCTGTTCATCTTAGGCCATGTTCACACGGCTTATTTGGGCACGTATTTCAGCCCGTAATTCGCGGCGTACTGCGCGAATTACGGGCTGAAATGCGGCCCAGGCTTTACGGTAATTTACAGTTCTCATAGAGAACTATGGATTACGTCTCCTCTCCCCGCTCGGACAATCCGCTGAGCGGGGAGAAAGTGACATGTTAGTTACTAGCGGCGTATATGCCAGGTCAGCGAGGTGCCGCCCCCCACGCTCCCGCAATTAAGCCGTGTGAACATAGCCTCAATTGTATGTGCGTCGCACGGACGTGCATACAATTAAGATAGCCTCTGTGAAGCAAGGGGGCGGAGCCTGCCGTTGGAGGCGGGCCCCCCCCCTGGCTTCACAGACCGGCTGTGCCTGGTAGAGCAGTACTGGTTGTACTGCCCTATTGCCGGCCCTGCTCATGGTATCCGAGGACCAGAGCCCCTCTCCTGCTCACTGCCACACTTTCAAGATGAAAGAAGAGAACTCTATAAAAGAGGACGCATTTGACTAGAAGGAGAAACCAGGAGTCGAGGTGTGAGGTAATTACGTCCCCTCCAGACCTCACATTAGTTGATGATTATTTCACCTTTGGCCTGGCTCAACACTAATTAAATTTATGGGAAGGATGTCCGGATCACCTGGGGTTCAGAAAGGCTCCTTGTTTGACTAGTCCGGCACTTTGGGGACTTTATTGGGCGTTCCTGGTGGTGCTTCTTAAACTGTGAGCTGTGCAATCTGCTAATCTGTACAGACTATGTGTGAATAATCCAAGCTGTGTGTGTTTACCACTTTGCACTGAGTAAAGGAGATGTGGATTTGTCTGCCAGTTTGACTCCTGCCTGTTTGTCTGCACTGTATAACAAAGGCACCTCACCCACCATCCCAGGCAGTTTGAGTATTAATACCACCTTTGGAGTGTGCTCTGGGGGAAATTACCACCATCGTCCACAGTGCAGACTCCTTCTTCACTGTAGTGTCGCCTGGGATGCATGACAGGCTTGGTAAGCGAACGCCACCGTGACATTAAGTCATACGACTCCCATCCTCTCTGCTGCTTCCCTAGCGTGCTGCACGGTCATTCTGTCAGTGCTCTATATGTAAACAGTAGCTACAGTAAACTGAGATTAGTCTGCCCTGTCATTCAGAAGTCTTGTCTCTGTAGTATCACAGCCAGTGAAGGGCAAGATTTTATATGTAATTTTTAATTGCATAGAAGTGCTGAAATTAAAAAAAAAAAAAATACTGCCAAAATGCTAAAAAAAATGTTAATATTGACTTTAATATTTGATTCTGACAGAAGTGCCTCTTTAAGTTAAGAAGGCAACTTGGGGGCAAGGTTGAAAAGCAGATCTAATGCTCGCAACACATCCATACACTAGCTTCTGTTTGTAATAAAAGCTATCACACTATGCCAAATCCATCAACACCCGACAGATCCCATAAATAAACTGGCAAGTTTTGGATTGTTCTGATAGCAACAATAGCACTATGTGCTGCACTTTTCTTGACATCAAAAGTGATGGAAACCTCTTTGGGCCTCTGTCCATGCAGTAAAAACACAAATGCAACTGGATCCCAAGCTTCTGTTGGTTTAGGTGGCTAATTTCCAGCTAAGCTAGCCTTCCTTATAAGACCAATTTCAACAAGACCTTGCATAGTACTTCTAAAGCAAATCAAGATTATGCAGGATTCTATGGTGATTAAATCTTAATTCAGTAAATTCTCATGGGGTCTGAATGTTAATGATATTACAGCTATGTGCATTCAACGCTAATAGCACAAGAAAATAACATATTAAGTGGGGTAGCTAACTGTATATGAATGATGAAGAGAAAGTGCAGTGAAAGTGCAGTGAAACAGGGACGTAACTAGATGTCATAGGGCCCTATAGCATGATGAGATGGTAATATACTAAAACAGCAGCATAAGTAGCAATTATAAAAGGTATAAATAGTACCGCAATAGAGCAGGAAACCCAAAAAGTAGTGCTGGAGAGCAGAAAGCCACCAACTATTTGTTCCCTACAAAAAGGAACATTGTTCTTGTAAATGAGTTACATAGTACTGTACTGTTGAAAAAAGACATATGTTCATCAAGTTCAACCAAGGGTGGGGAAAATTTGGATGAATGAAGGGGATAGGGAGTTTTTACCCCTACTGATGAAGGTTTTGGAAACTATAAGGCAAGAATCCATCTGCCCTAAGGAAGATTTCATTCTGGATCCCAGATTTGCCATCAGACTGGATCCAGATATTTTATATGGCTACATAAATATTATTACTAGTTAGTAGTAAGTTATCTAAACCTTTCTTGAACCCTCTCCTGTTCCTGCTGTGACCAGCTCCTCAGGCGGCTCTTCCACAGATTCACAGCTCTCATAGTGAAGAAGGATTTTCTCTTCTGGAGATTGAATACTTTTTCCTCCAGATGGAGGTAATGTTCCCTTGTATTTTGAGTTTTTTTTTATTTTTTACATGAAATAGCTTTTCCCCAATACTTTTTGTAGGGGACAATTATGTACTTATATAAATTAATCATGTCTACCCGGAGCCGTTGTTGTTGCTATAAATCCGTGAGTTAGTCCTCATTGTGCAGGTTTTCAAATTAATATCAGAATGGAGATATGCGCGTTATGTCGGAAAATGGATAAGAAGTGATTAGAAATTGGAGGGACAAAAACCAACCAATAAGAGAATAGGTGGGCTAGATAAATCTCCTGCGTCTGTTGGAAATTATGAACAATTTAAGAATAAAGAACTAATAAATGTTTATTACATCTATAACTACGTCAAGGCTAATCTCAAGAACAGGAAACAAATTCCCAAATCTAAATCTTTGAAATATGAACATTTAAAATTTAGTGAATAATAGAGAAATCACTTAGTCCTATATTTCCTCTTGTAGCTCCTGCCTGTGACTTGCGCGTGCACGCCGGCTGTCTCAGATTTAATGGACCAATGCCTAATTACCTGGTCAATAACCAACCACCCCCGGGGACTTAAGGAACTTCTTGCCTGTGCTCAGCGTCAGTTTGTTGAGGTTCCTGTGGTCACTACCTGCTTTCAGATAAGACAAAGCGCAGAGAAGGGGAGAGCAGGTCTAAGAAACCTCTGTGCACTCAAAGCAGATAAAATCTTTCTTATCTCCTCAACAAAGCAAAATAAACTACTACTGTTCCCTACATGTTAAAAGTGAGAAAACCCCTTTAAGTACACGGCTGCTCTTGTAAGAAAATTTAAATACCCAAACTCACCTCTGTACTGACCTTTGTTTTCGGTTCGCTTCTTAGGTCTTCTGTTGTCTTCCAGCTCGCGGTGGTCGCCTTGTGCGCACTGCCACTGCTGATTACCTGTGATATTGCCCGACATTCCTGTTAGGAACCACGCAGCCATAGCAGAACTCCATAAGGATTTCTACCACAGATTTGACTTTTTGTGCAGCGGATTTTGTAGTGGAAACTGTGTGGCTAAGTGGTATTTCACTTATTTCACATCACTGACTGCAAAAACCGCATTGGGAAAAAATGCACTATGCTTGCTACAGATGTCAGTGTGGAATCCACATGCTTTATGCATCAAAATCCACCATGGGAACAGAGCCTTATCATAGAATATGCTGAGTTAGGCGTCAAGTTAAAGTTTGCACATATGTACTGTATGTGCTTAAAGAGGCTGTCTCATCACGCTGTTTCACAGAGCAAAAAGCAGCTTTTATTCATGCATCAGTTTCTTCCTGGCTAGGCTGCATGTGGTTCTATGGCAGTGATTAGTATATGAGTTCCATATTCAAAGCTCTGCTGATTATTCTGACATGAGATCAAAAGATGTTTATCTAAAGTCCAGAGAAGCTTCAGAGCTAAAGTAAATATAAGTAATTGGTGTACATTGTTTGTTAGATCAGATAACATTCAAGCTCTTAAGCAGCCCACAGTTCTGTGAGCTACTCTGTGTGATGACTTCATTCCTGCTATCAGATAAGACAAACAGCAGTGGAAAGCAGGGCAGAGCAAGTCCCTCACCTAGAGAAACCTGAGTGCACTATGAGCCGATATAATCACCTTTATCTTCTCAACAAGGAAAAATAAACAAACCAAACTATTTGGAGAACGTCTTCCCTACTTGATGAAAGCTAATCCTTGTAGTGCGATAACCCCTTTAGGAACCTTTTAAGTTTTGTTTCTCTAATTTATGGCTTGATCAAATAAACACTAATTTAGGTCTTTCAACTCCTCCTTTATATATTTCTGTATGGTATTGACTTTATTATGCTTCTTTAATTCTGACAAAAACTATTCACAAAACAGCCATGGTAAGGCAGGGTGTGTCCGCTGCACTGCCAGCAGCACATACTCACTCACTACAGTTTCTTTAGTCTGTGGTTAGCTTTTTTACTGTCATTATTTCCCTTGTTATCCAGCGTTGTAAGTTAGCAGGCTCGTAGAGCGTCTGTTTTTATCTGTTCTGCATTAAGACCCAGCATTCATTGTTTTTAACATTTGTGCATGCTTTTGTTCCATTACAGCTGAAACACAAATGATCGCAGGCCAACTAGCACACTTGCACCAAAGAAACGAGTTGCACAAATATAGTAGCCTTAAGGAGACACTTATCAGAAAGGAGTATTTTTGTTAAAACTAATATTTGTGGAAAACTTTTTTTTTTTTTTTAATTTCGTCAGTCCTATGCAATTAAAAAAAACTACATATCAAATATTGTCCTTCTTTAGCTAAGAAATAAAACTCATCAATGGCAGGGCAGACTAATCTCACTTTACAACTGGTGCTACTTATTTTTAGTCTCATTACAAAAAGTAGGTAATGACCTAATGATCACTCTGTTGTTTTCTGGAAAGGAATAACTATGATTAGTCTAGACCACAGAGATATACAGTAATACATTAAATCATAATGGGGTGATCTTTGTCTGCACTGGAGAGGGTGTGTTTTCACACTTAACAGATAACACTGGGAAACACTTATTTTGGTGCCTTAAAAGTTAGAACCATTTTTGAATATGTATGGGGCGCTGATTCTGAAAAATGCACCCTTTTTCCCCTTTCAGCTATACTTTTGAGGATCAGGCATTGTCATCTTACCAAGTATATGCTGCTGATAGTAGTGGTCACTCAATGATGTACTAAGGAAATGTTGGAAATTCAAGTGAAACAGAAAAACCTTTTTTAGAACATTTAAAGACCACATGCAAACAAACAACATGAATGTGCATGAGCAAATCCAATTCTATTCATCTGCACTACAGATTTATAGACAAAATAATGACAATGTAGAATCGTGTTATCAACATCTCATAAACTAGAGCTGCTGGAACAAAATGGATGAGATTTTCAGACTCAGCAGCACTCAAATACCAAGGATAAGGTCACAATTTCTAGGTACCATCATTTAATTTTTGACAACAAACTGTAGTATTCAAGTTAATTATGCACCGTGCCACTTTATACCTGATACATAGGAGATCCTTGGCTCCACTTTTTCAACGTCCAAAACAATAACAGGTGTTTAATCAGTAACGTAGTAACTTATAGAAAGCTTTTTGCATATAAAGCTTTTCAGCATAAGCAATTTTGCTACTTGCGATTCTGTAGTACACTTAGTCCATTGTGGCCGGTAGTTGAAACAACGTCCAAATGTTCCTCATGCAGCCGCATAGCATGGCCTCTACATCTTGGAGTACGTACCACAGACAGGCAAACGTAGCTGTGAATAGAAAAATGTTGATGGCAGATTCCCTTTAAAATGGGTTCTCACATTCTGTCCACCACACAAAGAACGAACCATGCCTGCAAAAGATGTAACAAAATTAAATAGAAAGAACAAGCAACAGAGTCTGCTCACCTTTTAGCCGATTGTCCCGTCGGTGAGATAGAACGAGGGATCGCTACCGCCCAATAGCTTGAATGCAGGAAACAAGAAGTAAACCCGCTACATATCACCAATATAATATGTTAAAATTTTTATTTATTAGGAAAAACATGTTTAAAAAATCATGCTGAATAGCAAGTATAACCCATGCATGGAGGAGCACAATCTGAAAAACAAGGCATGAATGACCAGAGCTACGATTACGGATCTTTCCGAAACACGTCAGCAGCGGTCATTCATGAGATTGTGCTCCTCCATGTATGGGTTATACTTGCTATTCAGCATGATTTTTTAAACATGTTTTTCCTTATAAAAAAAAATTTTAAATATTATATTGTGTTTTGTAGCGGGTTTACTTCTTGATGCCTGCAGGTGGTTACAACGTGAGAACATGCCCATTTCAAATTTGTACAAGATGGGGTGGTCATTATAAAGAACGATGGTCAATTTGAACCCTTTAATGATCAGGTTGAACAGGCCTGGTTGGGCCCTAATAGCCAACTAATAGTTTGATTTTTTCATCCTCACACTTAAAGAATTATTTTTAATACCAGAGAATCATTTTTTCCAATATTTATAGATTAAGCTAGGAAAGAAGGAAGTGACACAGGGAAAAAGTATTGAACCTGCTTACTAAAATGTATTTAATACTTGGTACAGAAGCATTTGTGGGTGATGACAGCTTCAGAAGCCTTTTGTATGGAGAAACTAGTCGCCTGCATTGTTCAGGTGTGATTTTGACCCATCCTTGGACACAAACACTCTTCAAATCCTGGAGGTTCTGCTGGATCCTTCTATGAGCTCTGAGCTTTAGTTCCTTCCATAGATTTTCTATTGGATTCAGATCAGGGGATTGGCTCGGCCATTCTAGCAGCTTTATCATCTTTCTCTGAAACCAATTGTCTTGCTGAAATGTCCACTCTTGTTTCATCTTCATTAACCTGGTAGATGGAGGTAGATTTGTATCCAGAATGTCTCAGCACATTTGTCCATTCATTCTTCCTTCAATTATATGAAGTTTGTCAGTGCCATATGCTAAAAAACAGCCCCACACCATGATGTTCCCACCTCCAACCTTCACTGTAGGTATGCTGTTTTTGGAGAGATATGCAGCGCTTTTTGGCCTCCTACCATGGTGTGTATTATGGCAGCCAAAGAGTTCAATTTTGGTCTCATCTGACCAGACTATATTCTTTCAGTATTTTACAGACTTGTCTCAATATTGTTCAGATGAGGGGGCTTTGGTGAGAAATTGAAGAAAGGGCCAAGGGGAACAGTGCAATGGAAATATTTTAAGAGCTGTGGGATGCTTGTTATTGGTGTGTGGATTCACTGAAGGTACATGGGCATCTGTGAATGCTTCTTAGTGATAAGGGGGTGTTCTGCAGGTACATGGTGAGCTATGGATACTTGTAAGTGGTTTCGGGGTGTACAGGAGGTACATGAGGAATAGTAAATGCTTGTAAGTGGTTTGGGGGTGTAAAGGAGGTAGATGGGGAACTGTGGAAGCTTATCTGTGATGTGGTTGGTGCTTTGAAATGCACAATTAGGGCGCAAAAATAGGGATACCTTAAAGGGGTTGTCTCGCTACAAAGAATAGCTTTCAAATTGTAGGGAACACAAAATAAAGACATTTTCCAAATATATTGCATTTTTCCCTTGTTTTCCCTAAAGGATACAAGTGAATTTATTACCTCCATGGCTATTCAGTTCCCTCAGTAACCGACCTGTAAAAAAAATCTCCCTGGGTGTTTGTTCAATGAGATAACAGAGAGTGAGTCATCACACAGGACGGCAGTGTCAGTCAGTGTCCTGTGCTGCCAGACAGTTAAAAAGCTTGATTTATCTCAAGTAAACAGCTCTGGTAATTAGGGCTTTTGTTTTGGGGATCAGATAAGAAGTCCTTCAAGTAGTTTGAGAAGCTAATCTAATCTAATTAGCATCTGAAAGCACAATGTAGCTGTACAAGCATGGAGCTTATGCAAATTAGCCTGAACCAGGAAGTGACAGAGAATTTCTTTCATGCATTCTTTGAAACCCTGTGGGGAGACAACTCCTTTAATTGTGTGGGGTACTGCCTAACGCTATTATTTTCAGGGGTGCCAGCAAGCTGTGGCTAAAAGAATTCATCATGGCAGTCTGGGGTGGAGAGAAAAAAATGGAAAGCTAATGACTCCAATCAGCAAAGAGATCATCTGTGAGTCTAGGTCTTTCCCACTATAGTATTATTGCGTTTTAAAAAATGCATATGCAAGACAAAAAGAATGAAAGAATGCATGTACTGTTTTAAAACGTGTGCTTGAACAATCCTATTTATTATAACAAAACATACATGCGTTTTTAGATGCATCTTTCCAAATGTGTTTTTTGTTGTTTCTTGAATGCACCACAAAAAGGCCGCAGCCCTGTTCATACATGTCACCCATAGTTTGTAAGGCCAACAAAAAGACAAACGTCCATCCAGTTCAGCCTATTTTGTTAAAGTGTTGATCCAGAGGAAGCCAAAACCCCCACGAGGTAGAAGACAATTGTCCTAATTTTAGGGAAAAAATTCCTTCCCGACTCCAATCTGGCAATCAGAATAAATCCCTGGATCAACTACAGAATCCTATAATGCCTAGTGAAAACAATATAGTTTTACATAGTACCACTATTAACGCTGGAATAACCAAATACACAATTCAAAAAAAGTTAGCAATATTTGGCCACTTAAGTCAGAGCATGCAATGTTGATTTTCTCAAACAATTTAATGAAACAAAAGACAACAGTGTGGGGTACACACCATCAAAAATGTCAATGTCTCAATAACGTGTCATGTGGCCCTGAGCAGCAAATACAGCTCAACAACAACGTCTCGTGCTGTTCACAAGTTGAGTTATTGACTGCTGAGACATGGGATCCCACTCTTCTTGAAGGGCGCCCCTCAAGTCATTGAGGTTCAGACTTACACGCTTTTACGTGGCGACTCAGCTGATCCCACATGTTTTCTAAGGGGCTCAGGTCTGGAGAAAGTTCAGGCCACTCCATTTCAGGTACCCAGTCTCCAACAGCCATTCCCTAATGTTACAACCTCAATGAGCTGGAGCATTGTCATCCATAAAGATGAAATTAGCCCTGTGTTGTTCATGCAGAGGCACAAGGACTGAATTAACGATTTTGTTCAAGTAGTAGAGGCTTATCACTGTACCATTCACAAAGTGTAGGGCAGTTTTGTTTTGACTAGACACACCTGCCCACGCCGTAAACACCATCATCACCAAAGGTGATGAATAACGCTCTCCGTGACGTCTCCAGCATCATTGGCGGCCATCATTTCTGCCAGAGTGAGTCAACTTTCATCACTGAACAGCACTTACGAACACTGATCCCTTGCCCAGTGTAGACCTTGGCCCATTCAAGACGATGAGGCCTGTGCACGGTGGTGTGGTCAGGTCATCTAGCACACAGACCACACTGATGTAAATGATTACGAATGGTCTAATGTTACACTTGGTTGCCTCTCAAGCTGTGTGGCATTCATCATCTGGTTTACAATGAAGCGGTCATCAGTGTGTGATGGAGCTAAAGGACATCCACTTCTTTGCGTTTCTGTGACTCTTCCAGTCTCTCTATATCTCTGTTGCAACCTGCTGATGACACTCTATGCTCACTGGTCACTTCCATCTAAGAGCATCCTGCTTGAAGCCTTGCAATGTTGAGATACTGTTGATCAATTGTTGTCTTGGTCTCATGATACCAAAATGTGAACAGCACGATGAGGAGCTGTTTAAATCCCAATTCAAATTGATCCCCTAAATTTATTGGACAATTTAAGGATTACACACCTGTTGTGAATGTTGCCACTAGGATCCTTGTAGATCAGCAAGTTGTGCAAAAAGTACTGAAACATTGAACAGTTGGACATGTGTATTCTAAATGAGAGATGATCTAATTTAAAAAGAAAGTAAAGAACTTTTATGTTCATCCTTCCATCTAAACCAAAAGCCAAATATCCCTAACTTTTTGTGAGTAGTGTATTTAATAAATATATGACAAACCACTTTTGTAATTCCTCCCAGCAGGGAAGTGTGTGTTCGAATTAAAGATTAAAAATCATTCCCTATTGAGAACTTTGTGTCTCCGATTACCTTCTCTAAAAGGTTTAGACACTGTGGAAGGAAAAGAAAAATACATTGTGTCCCGTTAGTGGACATGAATAAAGTTTTCTGCTGCTCCTGAAACACTTGTTTATATTTAATAATTGTGATGTGTTCACATATTCCGGTTTTCACTCTACCTATGGTACATCCCACCTAAAACACATCACAGAATTGACAATAACTGATGTACACGATGAGAAAAAAACATTTTGAGGTTTTTTTCCCAAACATTTACATTTCAAAAAAACGAATAGCCCTAAAAAATATGGGTGACAGGGCCCCATTAGGGCTGTACTTTTGGGTTTTGGGTGTATTTGTGCCAAAAACTTTTTAAAGCCGTTTTTCCCCCTATGTAAATATAAAAGAAAAAATGGCCCCCGGGCGCCCCGTGTGCTAAAAAAAAAGCCCAGTTTAAAGGGCCTTTTTTTTAAAAATTTTCCCTTTATTTTAAAAAACCAAAAGGAGTTACCTTTGGCAAAAAAAAAAACCCCAAAACGGGTTTAAAAACTTAGAAATTTGAAACAAGAACCCGTGCTTAAATCGGGAAGCATCATTGCAAAGTATTTTAAACCCATATTTATTAGCATTAATCAAAGGCTGTAATTGGATTTGATGTGTCTGTCAAGTGGGTTTTAGATACGGGAAAATCACCCGTTTGAACGGGAAAAACAAAAAAAGTTGGAAGGGGGAGTGTAAACAAAGATTTTTGAAGACGGGTTTTTAAGAGGACCCGGAAAGGGGTTTGGGAATTTTGAGCCGTCAATCAAAAAAAAAAGGGACGCTAAAAAAAGAACGGCGGGATAACTCTGGACATCGGACTTGATACTAATAAGTAAGAAAATGTTGCAATGAAATAATATCAATGAAACAGACTGTAAACCTCCGATTTACAGTCGGTGCTGTAGATAAATCACGGCATTAGGGAAATTTTTTTTCGGGGGGTGTAGATAAATCCCAAAAAAAATGTGAAAAAGTGAATAGGGGTAAACCCCACCAAACAAAAGAAAAAGCGGGGAATGAATAAAAACCCAAAAGGTGGACTAGAAAAAATTTGAACTGTGAGGCCTATTAAAACTCGGGTTTGGGGCGCCCCCCAAAAAACTTTTATTTTGACTATGAAGGAACGTTTATTGGTTTGGGGCTCAACAGGGGGTAAAAAAAAACCGGCCAAATGATATGTGAGTATCATTGAGCCTGTGTGATTGGTGATGAAGTGAAGTGGTAATTCTAAAAGGAAACCCTTTACATCTGAATTTTGGGACAGGTGCTGGGGAAGGGGGTTTCAAGCCGCAGGACTTACAAGTGGACCAATAGAAGAAGGAGCTACTTCTCTATGGGAAAATGCATAGGAAAAATAGACCCGCCCCCCTTTGAAGAAAAGAAAATACCCCAAACGCAGTTTAAAATGGTAAATTAAAAAGTTTTTAAGGGTTTCAATCGAAAAAATGAAAATAAATTTAAACTTTATAAAAAAAATTATAAATTTTAAAAAAGCTCCAATACAATAATAAATAAACTTCCTAAAACACTTTCCATTAACCTAAAAAGAGAATATTTTGCGTTGAGCGCGCGGGTACACTTCACATATTAGCAATTTTGGTGTTGCCCCGTACATCGCTATAAAGGAAAAAAATCTGATTTAAAAACGGTTAATCATTACATGTATAAAAATTAATTTTTTATCGAAAGACCAAAGGGGTATGACTATATCTAAATTAAAGACAAACAACTAAATTTTATTTTTTTAAACGTAAAATACATAAACAGCTCTTGAATTATATTTAATTACACTTGAAAGGGGGAAAAAAAGATTGCAAACGGGCCCAACCCTAAAGAAAACATAGCGAACATGTAAAATTTTTTGTATTCGTGTGGATTCTTAATTTATTTTAAGATGCTCCCTTTTGTTGTTGTTAACCCAAAAAGAAAGAGTTCTTGGCATCAATTTTTAAACCTTTTGGAAACAAAGTTTTCAATCTGTTTTCCAAAAAAATTTTTCTCTTTTGAAAGGGTTGTAAACGATTGGATTTCGGGGGCAAAAGAAACCACAGGGTTAAACTGTAGGGCCCTTTTAAATCTTTTTTGGGGGAAAATTTACTACAATGACGGGAGGGCAAATTTTTTAAAAATTCCCCCTTTTTACACATCCCTGTGAACCGTTTAGGCGGTTATGTAGGGGTCGGGGAGGGTTTTACCTACGTATTGGGGCTTGCGATACACCAATTTCATAAATAAACGTTTGGAACTTTTAAAAAGTTTTTCATATTTAATTTGAATGATTCTTTTAGCAGGGTTAGAGGTTTATATTGATTGGTTAAAAAGAGCTTGAACAGCCAAAAACAATAAAAAGGGAAACCACAGGGGGAGCTTCCGGTCTAAGGGATTTTGTTTTTATGAATTTTCCCGTTTGGGGCTTTTGATGGGCTCGGGGCTACAGGTTTTTTAAAAATTGGGTGCTCTTCTAAAAAGATCCCCGGGGTTTTCTCAGGTGGGAAAGGTCCAAAGTGGGGGTTTTTTTTCAGGAAATACCAAAAATTTTTTCCAAAAGGTTTCTAATTTTTGACCGTAGTTTTTATTTTTGGGTAATTTGAGGGAAAAGAAATTATCAACACCAAAAAAGTTTTCTTTTTCCCCCAACGGGTCTTTTTGTGTAAATTTTTTTGGGGAACCTTATTTTTTTAAATTTTGAAAATGTTCCCAAAGAAAATTTCTTATCTCTAAACCAAATTTTCTAAATTTTTAAATTTTGGGTGGGGAACCTCGACATTTTCCGGTTACAGTTTTTTTTCGTATCCTCTTAAAACGTCCATAGGGGAGGGTTACATACCCAAAGGGTTTTGGGGGTTTCCCATTTTTAAAGTGAATGAGGTGTTACTATCAAGGGATTTAAAGTGGGTTTTGTTGTTAAAATTTTTTCCTTTGGGTTTAAAAGGAGAAATTTAAAAAATTCGGGAACCTATAAGATCATTTGCTAGTTTGACAAAAAAATTTGTTTCCTTTAAGTTTTTATTATTTAGATGATTTATAAATAAAGGGAAAAGGTTGGGAAAGGTTTCCAAACCCAAAACAAAAAAAATAAAACCCCAAATAAAAAATCCAACCATTTTTTACATAGCACGGGGGCCATACCAAATTTAAAAAGCCCCCACATATTCCCCCCCCCTTTTCCTATAGCAAAGTTTTAACAAACAAAACCCAAAAAAACGAGAGAAATTGGGGTAAAAAAGTCATTTTTTAAATTAAAGAACAGATTTTTAAAAACCAAGATATTTTTGCAACAATACAAATATTTTTAAAAAACCCCAAAAATAACACGGGGGAAACAACAAACCCCCCGTGGAGAAAGAATACCTTGTGACAAGGACTATCTAAAAAAGAACAAGGTGGTAATTAAAATTAGTCATAATTTGCCCAACATCAAATACACAAAGGGGGCCACTGCCACATCAAACAAAAATAGGGGTATCTTTCCCCAATGGGAGTAAAAAGGCCCTAAAATAAGTAAGGAAGTTTTGTGTAAAATTTTTAACCACAGGGGTTTTTTCGCCTTTTTCCCCAAACCCCCCAACGCTCGTTTCGCGTATAAATAACGTTTTCCTCAGGGGGATCCCTTGTGTGGATCAAGCCCCCCTTATGTATGTTCGAACACAGCCAAATCAAAAGGGTAAAACCCGGCGCGGCGCGCGCTCGGAGAGGGCCGCACCACGGGCCCCCCAAAACCGGCGCCCCCCTGCCACACCCGCAGGGCGCAAGAAAATCATTCCGCACATGCCGTAGCCCGTTGTGGATGCCGGGGGCCGGTGGGGGTTGCCCAAAGGGCCCCAACCCCGGGGCTGCCCCAATTGGCTCACCACCCCCCCCAAAGGAACCCAAAAGTTCCAAAGCAAAAAAGCGCACACACTAGGGGGGAAAAAAAACATCTGAACGCCGAAAGAAGTTTTTCCCCCGAAACTCCCATCAGCATGCCGCACGGAAACAGATAAGACATAAAATTAAAATAACGTCAACTTTTAAAAATGGAACGATATTACATATACCCAAAAGCACATAAACCAAAATTAGACAATCATTAGAACAAAAAATTTGAAACATCATACAATCTGAAACCCAAATTTAACGAATGTCAAATCCGATGGGCGATGGTTACGAAGGATAAGGCATAAATAGTTTTCCACAAAAAAAGAGGGAAAAAGAAAAAAAATGAAAAAAATTGGGTGAAAGTGAATACAAGCAATTAGACAAAAAAAAAAAGGGGGAAGTAAAAAAAAAAAAGGAGAGGAAAAAACAAAATTGAGAGCAATAAGGTCCCAAAATTTGGTCCTGCAAAACAAAAAAAAAAAAAGGAAGAAAAAAAGGGGGGAAAAAATTTGAAATATACAAATGAAATATGTAAAAAAACACATGAAAATTAAAAAGGGGAAACAGGGAAAGAAAGAGTAGGGGGAATCCCAAGGGGAAAAAGATCGGGGAAAAAGGGGGCCAAATTCAATTTTCTCTTTAAAAACCCCCTCCGGTTTGCCATGGGGTTTTCCCTTTATAGAAACCACTATTTTCCCCCCTTTGCTCAAGTACCCCATGACTTTCCCCTCCTCTAATTCCCAGATGTACAACACAAACCGAAACTTTAAGAAATTTTTGGGGTCACTTTCCTGATTTTTTTTGAAAATGTCGAGGGAGGGCCCTTCATCTAAAGAAGGATCATCAAATGCTTACGGCCGCAAAAATCGCAAACATGTTTCGGGCCCCACGATTTTTTAAATTTCCCCCCGGTTTAAAACCCCTAAAAAATTTTTACTAAAAGGGACTTTGGGTCCCATGTAACCCAATTTTTTGTGTTACATGGATAAAATTTATAGATATTAAAAAAAACCCCAACCCAAACAAATTTTTTAAATTGTCAAGCGAATCATGTTGCAGCATGAAATGCTTTTTGCCACACGGAAAAAAACCCCGCTTTTTTGGACCGGGGGAAACAAAATGGTTTTGGGTTTTAGCCACCAAAAAAAGTGGCTCTTAACCAATTGGCCCCCTTAAAAATTTTGGGGAGCCCCCCCCGGGCGCAACATTGGGAAAATTCTGGTATTCCCCTTGGCCAATAGGGTTTCTGTTTTTAAGTAAAACCCCCCAAATTGTTTTAAATATTTTTTCCCGGGGCAAGTTAGACCATTTTGGTTATAGTAGTGATGAATCGTACCTTTTGGAATCATCTCTCTTTCTAAAAAAGGGCAGTAGAAATTTGGCCCCGGGGGGTTTCTTTCTACCCCAAAAAATATGCTTGTTTGGTTTTTTTGTGGCAAAAACCCCCACCTCACAAAATTTCTGATGTTTTAGACCCGGAGGCCTGAACCACAAAATTGGAATCAAGGGAGAAAAAGCGCCGCATCCCGAAAAAAACTGGCCCGTGGGGATTCCCTTTAAAAGAGTCGCGGATTGGGGGAAAGGAAGGAACCCATGTAAAAAAAGAATTAACGGAAGTACCTTACGATAAACATCCAAGTTTCTTAAAATTTTTCCTACCACTTGGTTTGGCAAAACCCAAAAAATAAATTTTGTTGATTTCAGCTCTAAAACAAAAGATTAATGTTAAAATTCGTTATCATTGAGTTTATTCAAAAACATTAGCTGAGACATTTTTCCCCGTCCCAAATAAAAAAAAGCAAAACATAAAATGTAAAGGACCCAACACTGAACCTGATAAACCTTTTCCCTTCCCCATCCCCCCTTGGAAAATAAAAGCTTTCCCAGTCCCCCCGGGAAAACAGGTTTGCGTACGTTTGGGCGCATCCCGCACCCATACGGTTCCTTGGCACTGAAAAAAAAATATCCCAAAAAAAACAAACAAATTGTTGGGGTTTTAAAATGAATTTTAGGAGGGCCCCAAATCCAGCTACAAAGATCCCTATCCAGGCCACCCCTCTGCAGAAAGAATTCCACAGCCCCAAAAACCCTCTAAAAGCCCGGGGGTATTGGGTGTAAAAACACCTACGTCCCCCCGCACCCAAAAAAACCCTAGGGTTTGACAATTGGGTCCCCCAACAAACCGCCAAAAGGGCTTTCCGGGATTTTTCCCCGGCCCTATGAAAGGGAGGAAATTCCCCCAGCGGCTTAAGAAAGAAAACAAAAATTTTTAAAAAAGCTGGATCCCATAAAACCCCAAAACCCCAAAACAATCGGGGCGGGCCCGGGGGTTGAAAAGGGTCTTTTTGGACCCGGGAGGAGGTACAAAAGTAGGAAATTTTGGGGGGTTCGTACGAGCAAAAATTCCCTTTTACTTTTTTTGGTTTTATAATACCCTTTTTATAAACCCCCCTGCAGGGGGTTTTTTTTTTAAACCCCGCAGAAAAGCTCCTTTATAAAGGGGGTATGAAAAATTTTTTAAAATGTTTTTTTGTCACTAATTGGCGATTAGCCTCCCTTTTTTCTCATAAACCCGCCACTGGCCCTAACCACCCCACGTTCCCACCCTTGTTTCCCCTGGTTTAAATATTACAACCCAAAGAAATGGAATTTTTTCTAAACGGCCCTTTCCCCTGGGCCCCAGAAAGATTGTCAACTCCAAAAACCCCTAGAAAAGCTTTCCCCCATTTTGCTGGAGACTAAATTTTACAAAAATTTCAAATTTTTGGGCAACAGGGACAAGGGGGTGAATCCCGGGTGATCTAGAAACATAAGTGGGAGGGAAAAAACTCCCCAACGACTCACTTTTGTTCCCATAGGAGTTCCCCCAAACCCGGAACGTTTCCCCCTCCTCGGTTTTGGGAGTGCCCCCCAATCCCTATTAGCAGTAATTTTGTTTAAAAACTAAAGGTGTTGGGGGAACAGGGGGAACTTGGAAAAAAAAACCCCTGTTTCCCGGGGTACTGGGGAAAGCTGTAAAAATTTTCCAGGGATGAGAAGGGGAAGGCGACCCGGTTCAGGTTTGGGTCCATTTTCATTGATGATTTGGGTGTTTTTATGGGCCGGGGCCCAAAGCCCCCAGCTCCCCTGACTTTTAAGGGCATATTCCAAAGATTTAAAGAATACAACCCTTAAACTTACGTTTTGAGCGAAAAACAAAAAAATTGAAAATTTTTTTTTAAAATTGCCCAACCCCAATGGGAAAAGGGAAAATGTAAGACCCAAAAGGATGGGGAAATCGAAAAAGTAAATTCCTTAATTCCCTTTTTACAAGCTACATCCCCTTTCCCCAAACCAAACGACTCTTTAAAACAATCCCCCCGGGCCAGTTTTTTGCGGATGGGGGCGCATATCTCCCTTGATTCCAAATTTTTAGGTTCCAAAGGGCCCCCGATCTAAAACATCGATTTAGTGAGGGGTTTGGGGGTAGCCCCAAAAAAAAAACCAAAAAAACATATTTTTGGCTAGAAGAACCCCAGTGGGTCAAAATTTCAAAACCCAATTTTTAAAAAGAGAGATATTTCCCCAGGGACGGGTTCAAACACACCTATAACCAACCCAATTGGGCTAACTTGCCCAGAAATACTATATAAAAAATTGGAAAGTTTCTTTAAAAAAGATCCAAAATTTTGGCCCCAAAGGGAATACCAGAAAAACCCAAGATGAAGGCCCGGGGGGCTCCAAATTTTAGGGACCAATTGGTTAAGAGCCACAAAGGGGGGCTAATACCAACCATTTTAAATAAAACCCCGGTCCCAAAAAACCCGGGGTTTTTTTCCGTGTGGGCAAATGCGTTGCATGCTGCAACAAAGATTCGCTCGACACATTTAAAAAAATTTTGAAAGGGTTTGGCCCGGGTTTTTTAAAATCTATCCCTTTAACACATTAACAAAAAAAAAAGTGATTTACATGGACAATGTTTTCCGTTATTTAAAAATTTTTATAGGGAAATTTCAAACAAATGGGGAAAAAAAAACTCGTGTCCCCCGAACATGGAAGCGAAATTGCGGGAGCCCAACAATTTTGATTATCCTTTTTCAGATAAGACCCTTTCCCCACAATTTTTTAAAAAAAATCATGGAATTTAAACCCCAAAAATTTCTTAAAGTAAATTGGTTTCGATTTGTACATTGGGGGAATTTAAAAGGAGGGAAAAGGGCATTTAGGGTTAATTTTTAGCAGAGGGAAACTAGATGGAATTTCATAAATTTAACACCATGGCACCTGAAAGGGGTTAATGAGAAATTGAATTTTGCCCCCTTTTCCCCCCTGATCTTTCCCCTGGGGTTCCCCAAAACCTTTTTTTCCTTTTCCCCGTTTCCCCCCCGCTTTGAAAAATACAATTTTTGTCTACATAAACATATTTTATTTTCCAATTTCTTCCCCCCTTTTTTTCTTTTTTCTTTTTGTTATGCAGGCAATTATGGACATTCTTGTCTCTCAACTCTGCTATCCCCCCTTTTTTGTTCTATTCTCCTTTTTTTAATCTGTCTAATTGTTTGTATTCACTTTCACTAATTTTTGCATTTTTATCTTTATCCATTTTCTTATGTGGATCTATGATGCCTTATCCTTCGTCAACCATCTGCACCATCGGAATTTGACATTCGTTCATCTGGGATACAGATTGTATGATGTACAATTGTTGCACTATATGTATTGTCTAATTTTGGTGTATGATGCTTTGTGTATATGTACTATCTGTGCCATATTAATAGTTGACGTTATTACTATTATGTCTTTATCTGTACCGTGCGGCATGCTGAGTGGGAGTGCGGGGCGACGTCTTGCTGCGGCGTTCGAATGTTTTTCTCCACCCCTAGTGTGTGCGCTTTTTAGCTTTGGAACTGTGATTCCTTTGGGAGGTGGTGCGCATGCGCAGCGCGGATGGCTTGGTCACCCGCACCGCTCCGGCATCCACAACGGGCTGCGCGCATGTGCGGAAGTGATCTTCTTGCGCATGCGCTGTAGCACGGGAGCGCCGGATGTGGGGCAGTGGTGCGGCCGTCTCCGAGCGCTGCGCATGCGCCGCGGCTGCACCTTCTGATTTGGCTGTGTATCGACACATATATAAGGGAGGCTTGATCCACACAATGGTATCCCCCTGAGGAAGCGTTATTGATACGCGAAACGAGCGTTGGGGTTCGGGAGAAACAGCAACCCACTGTGGTAAGAATTGACACTACATCTTCCTTACCTTATTTTAGGGCCTATCTACTCCACTTGGAATGATACCATTTTTTTTGTATGGGTGTGAGGGAGTGGCCCGTTTGTGTATTTTATTTTTGTCAAATTATGACTATATACTTACCACCTTGTACTTTTTTAGATAGTCCTTGTCACACAGATATTACTATCTCCACGGTGGGTTTGTTGTTCCCCCCCGTGTTATTTTTGGATTTTTATAAACATATAGTATTGTCTGCACATATATCTTGGTTTTTAGATCTGTTCTTTAATAAAATATGACTTTTTATACCCAATACTCTCGATTTGGTTTCGTTTGTTAATCAAAGAAAAGATCATCTATAAATCTTTTATAAAGAGTTATATGTTGAAAAAATGTCGATTGGGCATAGATGTACTCTTCCTCATATGCCCCCATAAAGATATTCGCATAAGCGGGGGCGACTCTCGTGCCCATCGCTGTACCCCGTATTTGCCGATAGATGGCGCTATTGTGTTAGAAGAAATTATTTTCCAATACCAGTTTGAGTCCTTGTATCAAAAATTCTTTTTTTTTTGTAGGGTTAACGAAGGATCCGTGTCTAGAATGTTTCTGATGCATTGTATACCAATGTGATGTTGAATGTTAGAATAGAGAGCGGATACGTCGGCTGTAATTAGAATGTAATTCTTATTAGATGGGAGTTCAGATAGAAAATTAATGAGATGTCCTGAGGTAATTTGGTAGATTAATGACAAAAGGTTGTAAGTATAAGTCTAGGTAGTGGGATAACTAACTGGTTACAGAGTTAATACCGGAGATGATGGGACAACCTGGGGGTGTGGTGAGGTTTTTATGAATTTTTGGGAGGTAATAAAAAAACGGATGACTAGGTTCGGAGATGTGAATAAAAGCTCTCTCTTTTTTATCAATGGTATTGGTTGTCAAAGCATCGTTTAAAAATGTTAGGAGTTTATGCTGTAAAAAAGGGGAAAAGGATCAGTTTGAAAAATCTTGTAGTAGGAGGTGTCTTTTTAATATGTTATTTGCTTAAAGTTGGTTGGCTATATAGTCGGAATGACTTTTTGCCCCCGCCTTTATTGCGGTCGTAGGATTTATAGAGTGTTTCCCTTAGGCGGGACAAAATTCCCTGGGACTCGTCGCATTTTAAAAGGGGAAAGGGATTGTTTTTTGGTACAATATTTTTGATTCATGGGCAATTTCTTTGAAAAGTTTTTAGATTTTTTCCCCGGGGGGAATGGAGGGGGTTTAAAATTTGGTTTGTTTTTTAATTTTGCATTTTGATGATGAAGGAATTTTGGGGTTTGGTAGGTAGGGGCCCAGGGCTGTATTTTTGGGTCGTGCTCCCCTAGGCCAAAAAACCCTAATCCCCCCCCTTTTTAACTAAATTAGATCCCAAACCCCCCCTTTCATTTTATGCCACCCCCCTTTACAAAGCCAGCCCACTGGGGACCGGGAACGGCTCAAAAAGGAAAGTAATTAAAAGGGTTTTTCCCGCACCCGCTTTCCTAGATTTTGGGCTTTCCCTTTTTCGCTTACAGGTTGGGGCTGGAGTGCCACCCCCACTTGCCTGCCCCAAAAACCCCTTATACTTCAACCAATAAAACCCCAAATGCAGTTTAAAAGGGAAATTTTATGTCCCCAATATTTTATTTAAAACCCAAAACCCTGTCCATTTTCCCTTTCTTCTTTGACATTTTTTTTTTCTGATTGTAGATTTCTTCGTTTGGTCGTTTTGTATATGTTATTGATTTTAAAATGTTGGGCGAATCGTTTTCTAACAAAAGGGGGTTTTTATTTTTAAAATTTTTTGGAAAATTCGGTTTGGGAAAACGAAGTCGAATTTTGGGGGGGTTTTTTGGGTGAACAATTTGGGCTTTTGATTGAAAAAATGGCTGGGGACCCACATGGCGCTACATGGGGAAAACACTTGGGGGGAAAGGAAGGGGCTTTTAAGCCGGGGCTTGAATGTGCAGGGGGTTTGAACCCCAAATTCGGGAAGACCGGCGGGATTCTGTG
Organism: Phyllomedusa bahiana; assembly: GCA_025379985.1. Classification (NCBI taxonomy): domain Eukaryota; kingdom Metazoa; phylum Chordata; class Amphibia; order Anura; family Hylidae; genus Phyllomedusa; species Phyllomedusa bahiana. Next base: position 51,324 of record JAODAL010004023.1, on the reverse strand, counting down.
ACGTAAACCGCACTATTTTAAGCCCGGGGCGACGCCGGGAGCCACACCCCTTCCCCTGTGCTCATCGGGGAAAAGGTGTGCCCCGGTGTTTGCTCTTACTGAAAAAATTGTTTTTTTATTTGGATTTTTGTGGGGGTCTCGCTTGTCTCAGGGGACTGTTTCTTTTTAATGTTCTTTTTTTAAATTTTTTGGGGTTTTTAGGATTTTAATTTCCCAGTGGGGGGTCCACTGCGCTGCTTATACATTCAATACCCAAGTGGGATCAAAGCCATTTCCTGTTGTTTCATTTAAAGAAACAGCTTTTTTCTACAAAAATACCACTTCATTTTTGGTGCTCAATTCTATTGGGGCAATTTACATCCGGGGGTTAATTAAGCGTTTTTTTTGCTGGTGTGCTGACAAAAAAAACCGTCTTTTTAAAAGCCAAATATAAAAAATTTTTCCTGTACCCTTTAAATTCACAAGAAAAGGTTTAAAATTACAACTGTATCTTTGGGTTGTGGGGGTTTAGAAAACACGCAATTGTAACCGCTCCCAAAGCTATTTTTTTGGTGGGGCTAAATTTTTTTGGGCCCCCAAATTTACTTTCCGGGGGGTTTTTTAAATGCGTTGTTTTGCGGGTGTGCTGAAAAATTTTTTAAACGTCTTTTTCAACGCCCAAAATTATAAAAAATTTTTTCCTTTTCCCAAATTTCAAAAGCAAAGGTTTTAATTTTAAACTGTATCTCTTGTTTGGGGGTTTGAAAAAAGAAATTTGAAAACACGCTTAAAAAAAAAATTATGGGTTTGTGGGGTCATTCTTTGGGAAATTTTTACATCCGGGGGTTAATTTTGCGTTGTTTTTTGGGTGGGCTGCCCAAAAAAAAACCGTTTTTTTCAACCCCCAAAATTATACATTTTTCCGTACCCTAATTTTGCCCAAAGGGTTTAATTTTAACCCGGTTTGTGCTTTTACATTTAGTAAAAAACCACAGTGTTTTTTAAAGACCCCTTTAAATTTAAATTTTTTCCCTGGCCATTTGGGGGAGCGCTTTTTATTTTCCAAGGGTTACCCAACTTGTTGGGGGGTTTTTTTGGAGTCAAAAACGGGGTTTGTATTTTTCTATACGGGTATCATCTTTCCAAACTTTCCCTGTACATTTTAGAAAAAAACCCCAGTATGTCAAAACTGAGGGGGGAGGCTCTGAAACCTGCGGTGGCAGTGGCCCCAAACTTTCCCGGGAACAGCCCCGGGTTTGCGCACGCAAGGGGACGTCGCAGCGGGGGTTTCACTCGGTGAGGCCAAAAACGGGGGCTGTCAATAGCGGCCTGTGTTGTTCAGAAAAACCCAAGGGTTTTGTTTTGGGGTTGACTAGGTTTCCTTTTCCCTCCCAGATGACTTTGCCCAAACCCCACCCAAGGGGTCGGTGGGAACCTCAGCCCCAAACCATTTTTTTGGCTTTGGCCCGGGAGGGGGTCAGCGGCCCCCTCCCCCTGTCCCTCGCCAGAGTTTACTTTGTGGTCGGGGCCCCTCAGCGCCACTATATAGCGGGGGTGAAAAAATTTTTGAGGAGGGCAGTCGCAGCTACTTGGCAGCAAAAGAAAGGGGGGCCAAAATACCCGCCTGCTTCTTGCAGTGGGCCCGGCCCAAAGTTTAGATGTGGGAGTGGCATGGGGGGGTTTCAGGGTTGTGAGGGGTAAAGCCTGGCTTCCAAGCCGGTGATGAGGCAGCAGTGACGGGGAAAAAAAAAAATTAGATGATGATGAAAAGCCGCCCCCCATTTGGGGAAGGCCGGGGGGAGAAAGGGCTTCATCATCTTCAGGAGAAGGGGCGTCAGTTTGCGCGTCGGGCACGGGCGCAGCCAGAAAAGTGGGTTTTTGTGGCCCTTTAAAGTCGCGGGTAGCACAGTGTGGGGTCGGGACCCAAAGCGGCCAGGGGGGTTAAAAAACCCGCTTCGCGGGTCCAAGAAAGTAGCAGCACAGGGGCTCGCGGGGGGCAGGGCGGGAAAAGTAGTCCCCCTCAGTGCGGAGCGTTGGCGGAAAAAACCCGTTTCTCGGCGGTGGGGGCATTTTCTTTGAAAAGACACCGGAGGAGCCAATATGGGTATATTTTGAATCTGTGGGCAGAAAGTGAAGGTGGCCAGGGAGCTAAGGGTTGGCCCAGGGCCCTGCGTAAAAACCACATGCAGCGCCCACCATCCGGGGGGCCGGGGAAAAGGAAACTGGCCCCGGGTTGTGGTGGCCCCCCCCCTTTCCTGCGCCCCCGGGCACCCAAGCAGCAGCCCCCAATTTGGCACGATGCCATTGCAGCCGTAAAGGGCTCCCCCCACCTCTGCAGAAGGGGGTCTTTCTCTTTAAAATTCATCCCCCGGCCCAAGTTGCTCCTGCCCCCGCTACTCATGGCGCCAAGCAGTCTTCAGCGAGGCGATTGCAAGGGGACAACGTATGGCCCCAACCACCCTTGGGGTGAAGCGTGACCGTGCCCCTTTGTCCTTTTTGGTTGGTACTGAAAGTCCCCCCCTTTTCCCAAATTTGGTGGACTCGCCCCGGGTTCTGGAACTTTTGGTTGGGCCCGAGCCGAGATGGAGATTTTCCCAAAAGCCTTTAATTTTTTTTCCAAAAAAGGCGTCCCCCACTTTCAAAAAATATTTTTTGGAACGGGGGGGGGTCAGCCCTTTGGTTTTTTATGGTTTTTTTCCAAGGGGGCAGGGCCCCGCGCGGCGTCTGGGTTTTTTAACTAGGGGTCGGGGCCCAGTACTTTGCCCCTTTTGGGCCCCCTTGGGGGGAAGTGCTTCCAGGCCCGGCCCCAACCTTTTTGGGGGAAGGAGTCGCCGCTTCCCCTCCACTTGTTTTCTGCGGCACCGGGGCCCTTTTTCCGGCCTTTTCCCCCTCCCCCAACCACCCCCCACCATCTCAGCCTCCCAAGTACTGCCCCCCATCATCCCCTTGTTTAGGGACAGCGGTGTCACGCGTTTTCCCACCGGGGTTTTGGCCTCGGCGAACAAAGTCCCCAAGGGGAGGAACGGGCCCCGCGTCATGCAGAAAAAAATTCGATGTGTGGCTTTCCCCCGCGCCAACTGCTTTTCGGAACCTTTGGTGACGGAAAATTGGGAGGAACATGGTGCCCGTGTTTGCACTGAGGAGGGTTGGCCCTTGCGCCTGCTTGGCACCAGGGTGTTCAATCGGGGTTGTGAAAAGTTCCTGAAGTCTTCCCCCGTTTTTAAGAACATTTTTTGAAAATGGCCGGGAAAAACTTTGCATCCCTTTTTACCATTCTTTACAAACCCCAGGAAACCCCCCTCGAGTTGAAAGGGGCAGAACGGCCCCCCCCCAACACATTTCTGTTATGCGATTTTTTCCCCCCGCGGGAATTCCAGCCTGCAAATGTTGGACCGTTTGTATGAACAGAAAAAGGTTTTTAAACGTTTTTTTTGATGATCCAGACGGGGACAGAAGTACCCCTGTGAAAATTTTTGATGTCAGCCGTGGCGGGCCATGCGGGGACACCGGCCGTTTGTTGGGCCTTCGAGGAGGCGACGTTTTTTGGGTCGTCGCCAGGATTTACGGGATGAATAACATCATTTCCACGCTTCAGGTCCGGGGAACGATGCTGAAAAAATCTGTCGGGGGCGGGGGGACTGGAGACGGGGGCGACAAACCATCTCGGGGCCCAAATTTGAGCCCGGTGGGGACTAAAAAGGGGAGGAGGGGGAGGGGGAGGACTTGGAGCAAAAAGCTTTGGGTTCTGGTAAAATTTGAGTGGATTTTTACCCAGGTGAAAGGGAGAGGAGGGCGGGGAAGCAGCTGGAGAGGTGGATGGAGTTTGGGAAGCGAGGCAGTTTGACCCCCAAAAGCCCCGTGGCATTTATACAGTGGAAATGGGGGGCAGGGACCCCCTCGGAGTCACTTGTGCAGAGGGGCCCGCAGCATCCCTTATTTCCCTTGGCTAGTGCCAGCCGAATTTTTTGCATCGGCGAGGGGGGACTTCTGGCTCCCCCCTATTGGCCCTCGCTACCGGCCCAAAGGGGGGCCCCTTTTTCTCGTTTTTGGGAGGGGGAAGGGAAAAAATCAAATACTATAGGGAAAATCCTCCGTAAACAGTTGGCCGCTGCCCATGTGCGGCACGTCCCTCCTCTGGGCAGGGCTGGGCCGGGGGGGTTCCTCAGGGGTACGTAAATACTGCCGCGGGGGGCTGGGGAAAAAATGGGGGGGGGAGGGCAGTACCAGCTACAAACGTAGTAAACCTTTAAATCTGGAGTTTACTGAGGGGCGTTCCTTCAACCCCCCTGTGGGAGAGCAGTCGCCGGGGGCAAAACAGCAAACGGAACCCGGGCAGGGCCCCGAAAACCAAAAAGTGTTGTGGCCTACTTGGACAGCCCCTTTTGCCACCTAAGGGTTTTTAAAATCCGGGGTGGGACTACTGGGCAGCCAAAACTGGTTTTGTGGCCGCATCTTTCCGAGTTTGCGTGGAGAAGGGTGTCCTGCCCGGCAGTTGTGTGGCATCAAAACGGGTGGTTTGTGCGGCGGGGGCCATCGTTACCCCCAAAGGGGAACCCGCTTGGGCCAGGGAAAATGTGGGAACGTTTGGGCCCCTTTTTCAAGATGAATCAGGCGGGGGGGGGGGGGATCGGCCCGGTTTCCCCACACCCAATTTCCTTTGGCGTCAGCTGGGGTTTAAAAAACCCGCCTCAAACCACTATTTGATGCCGGCCCCCCGCCTTTATGTCCACAATCTGCTGCCGTTTCTCCATCTGCCTACCCCATCTTTTTCCAGGGGGCTGGATTGCCACCCACCCAAAACCCTGCAAATTTTTTGGGCCCCCTATGCCTCATGCTGCCCGCTGCTGTTGGTGTGACAAACCCACTTTGTCTTTTTGCCATGTCTGACCTTTATGTTCGCTGTGGCTGCTGCCCTTTTCCCCCACACTGTTCATTGGGGCCACTGTCTGACCTCTTTTGGGTGCCGCCGTGACCTCCGCTCTCAAATCATTGTGCCCCTTTTGTGGTTCTCCTGTTTTGCCCCCTTTCCAAATGTTTATTGTGCCCTCTCGACCTCTTGTGCTGCTGGACTCCTTTCCGTTTTCCCTCCCCGTTCATTGTGCCACGCCTGCCTTTTATGCTGCTCCGCCGTTGGGGCCTCCGTCTCCCGTCATTGTGCCATTCTGGGGCTTCCTCCTGTTTTGCCAAACCCCCGAAGTCATTGGGGCCCCTGCCTGGGTCTCATGCTGCTTTCTGGCGTGACTCCCCACTGTGTGATTTGCCCCTGTGGGGCCCAGTTTCTGTTTTGCCGCCCCCCAGAATGTCATTGTTTCCCCTCCTGATCTCTACTGCTGCCGCCCTTTACTCCACCCCTGTGTGATTGTGCCACTCTGTGGGCCCAATTTTCTGTTTTTTCCCCCTCCCGAATTTTCATTGTGGGCCCCTGCCTGTTTCATACTGCTGCCGGTGACCTCCCCCCACTGTGTGTTTTTTGCCACTTGGGCCTAAAACTGTTTAGCCGCCCCAGAAAGGTCATTTTTGCCCCCCCCTTTATCTATATGCTGCCGCCGTGCCCCCCACCCGTGTGATTGTGCCCCCTCTGTGGCCTTAAATTTTGTTTTTTCCCCTCCGAATGTCATTGTGCCCCTGCCTGATCTCTTTTGCTGCTGTCGTGACCTCCACAAATGTATCATTGTGCCACTCTGTGGCCTAATATGTTTTTCCCCCTCCAGAAAGTCCCTTGTGCCACTGCTGACTCATACTGCTGCCCCCGTGCTTCCACAAATGTGTGATTTTGCCACTCTGTGGCCTAAATATTTTGCCGCCTTCCAGAAAAGTCATTGTGCCACTGGCCTGACCTCATACTTGGGCCGGGCCCTTTACCTCCACACTGGGTGATTTTTGGGCCCCTCTGTGGCCAATACTGTTTTGCCCCCTCCAGAATGTCAAAGGTTTCCCCGGGTGATCCTTTATTTTGCTGCCGCCGTGACCCCCCCACTGTGTGTTGTGCCATTTTGTGGCCTTTTTTTCTTTTTTTCCCCCTCCAGAATGTCATTTTTGCCCCGCCCGACCTCCCTGGCCCGCTGCCGCCCTGACCTTCGCTCTCAGTCATTTTGCCATTTTTGTGGCTTTTCCCCCTTTTTTTGCCCTCTTCCAAAAGATTTTTTTTTTTTTTCATTTTTTTTTTTTGCCACTGCCCGTCTCTTCTGCGGGTGTCGGCCTCCCACGTATCATTGTGCCATTCCCGTGGCCTAATTTTTTTGCCCCCTCCAGAAATGTTTATTGTGCCACTGCCGACCCCATATGCTGCCCCCGTGACCTCCACCCGTGTGATTTTGCCCCTCTGTGGTTTTAAACTGTCTTGCCGCCTCCAGAAAGTCATTGTGCCACTGCCCGACCTCATGCTTTCTGCCCCCCGTGACCTTTGCTCTCAGTCATTGTGCCATTCTGTGGTTCCTCCTGTTTTGCACCTCCCGAAAGGGCATTTTTGCCCCTTCTGACCTCGGTGCTGTGGTGCCACCCTCAAACCCCCACACTCTGTCACTAAGGTTGCCCCCTGAGGGTCTCAGCTTTTTTTTTTCAGCTTTCGCTGGCAGGGCTTTATTTAGGTAAAATTCCCGCTTGAGTTTTTTGGGCAGTTTTGCCCTTTTAAGTTTCCCGGCAATTTTTTGGTGAAGCGATTCTAAAAGCGGGGGGCAGTCATCTGCGTGTTTTATACTTAAAAAAAACAAAAATTGTATGGGAAAACCAAAACCCCAAACTCCCTCTGCATATTTAAAATGGCAAAACGTTTACAGGGACCCTGCAGGCTCTGTTTCAGCCTGGAAATTGCTGCTTTTTTAAAGCAATTTGTGCCGAAGTAATTTTGGGAAAGAAAAAAATTTTGTCGGAAAAAATGACCGAATCGAAAATTTTGGGGGAAAATTGCCCATCTCCCATTATTTTTTTATTGGATAAAATTCTCACCAGAGCCCAAAAAATCAGACTTCATTTTCCCGAATGTTCTAAGAAATGAAAGGGGGCGGTGGTTGGGGGGAAGGGGGAGGGCAAAGGGAAGACATCTGGGGGCCCCCGCCTTCCCCAGTGGGACAGGTCTCTTTGTTAGATGGAAGGTCTTTTAAATTTTTATAGGGGAGAAGGCCAAGGGGGTTTTAAAACTTTTAAAAGCCTAAGGGTGGTCTCCCCCGTGCCTTTTTGATTTAAAAAGTTAAAAGTGTGTTTTTTGCAGAAAGGCGCGGTGATTTATAAATGTTGGGGCCGACCTGCAAAAAACCCCACACATTAACAAACGGTACAAAAAAAGGCCAAATGTGTGAGAGCACCCAAAAGGTGTTATGCGTATGGCCCTGGGGGCCCCAAGAGGTTTCCGCCCTAGGCACCCGCCCACATGGTTTCCTTTAAACTTTACATTTAGAGCCCTATATGTTTCTGGGCCACCCATTAAATACATCCCCATGGGCCCCACAGTCCATATGGGCTGATACCCCCTATTTATGGGCAGCTCCAATAAGTCCATACCCCAAATTTTTGTAGCAGCTCCATTACAGTCTGATTCCCCCAATTTTTACACAGTCCCTATGGTCTGTTTCCTCCTTTTATATGATAGAAAAGGGTCCAAAATTTGTCTTTATACCTTTCCCATTTTATGGGTAGACAGCCCCCATATTGTTGATACCTCCCATTTTGGGTAGCCGGCTCCTTTTAGTTTTGATTTTCTTTTTTTCCTTTTTAAGATTTGGGAGCCCCCTTATTTCCCCCCGAACCCCCTTTTTTTGATAGGCAGCTCCTTTTAGTTGATTTTCCCCCTATGATAAGGGCAGCTCCTATAGTTGTACCCCTGCCCTTCCCCCTCTCCCACCATTCTTTTAAAACTTCCTCCGTTTCCCCCGCCTCCCTTTCCCCCTCACGTTTCCCCCCGCCTCCCACTGCCCCCCCCGGTTTTCCGGGCCCCCAAATCCCCCCCTAAAGTTTCCCCCGCCTCCACTCCCACCCCACTTTCCCTGGGCCCCTCCCCCAGTCCCGTTTTTACCCTGATCCACTCCCCGTGTTTTTCCCCGGCCCCCCACTCCCCGTTTACTTGCCCGTGCCTCCACTCCCCAGTCAAAATTGCACCCACCCGCCCCCCCGTCACATTGCCCCGCCCCCCCTCCCCAGTCAATTTGGGCCCCCCTGCCTCCCCAGTAAAATTTCCCCCAGTCCTTTTTACCGGGCCCCCCCAGTCTCATTGCACCTGCCCCCACTCCCCGTCCAAAAGCACCCGCCCCGTCACATTTTCACCCCCCCCACTCCCCAGTTCCTTTTTAACCCGCCCCCTCCCCCCCCACATTGCACCCCCCCCCCCCCCAGTAACATTGCACCTGTCCCCAATACATTTCCCTGCCCCGCCACTTTGAAACCCCCTACCCCCCAGTCACCCTTGCACCCCCCCCCACTCCCCCCGTCAATTGCACCCGCCCCCCCCTCCCCAGTCACATTGCACCTTTCCCCCCTCCCAGCACATTGAAACCCGGGCCCCCCGTTTACATTGCCCCCTGCCCCATCCACTTTTTCCCCTGCCCCCGCCACATTTTAAACCTTGGCCCCCCCGCCCCTTTGCACCTGCCCCCCGCCCCTTTGCTCCCGCCCCCAGCCCCCTTTTCCCTGCCCCTTGGGCCCTTTCACCCGCCCCCGCACATTCACCTGCCCCGCCCCCATTACCTGCCCCCCTTCCCCAGCCCCATTGCACTGCCCCCCGCCAAAATTGCACCCGCCCCCTTCCCCCGCCCCATTACACCTGTGCCCCCCCTCCCCAGTTTACTTTTCACCTGTGCCCCCCCCCCAGTCACATTTTCACCTGTGCCCCCCCTCCCCCGTTTCATTGCACCCGTGCCCCACTTCCCCAAATCACATTTTTACCCCGCCCCCCTCACATTTTTACCTGCCATTCCCCCCCACATTTCACCTTTCCCCCTTCCCCCATCACATTTTTACCCTTTCCCCCTTTCCAAATTTACTTACCTGTCCTGCAGAGCGAGAGGCCTCGATCTTCGGGCGCCAAGTTCCCTGCGCTTTTGGGGGAGGGGCCCCAATTTCTCCGGGTCCTCTCCCCGGGACCGCACCGCGCCACTGAAGAGCGGCACCCTCAGCGCAAAATTGTGATGCTGCCTGTCATTCAAAAGGAGCGCCCGGGGGGAGAGTGGTTTTTTCCTTTCCGGCGTTCCCTTGTCCGCTGCCCCTTTTGTAATTAAAAAAAAAAAATTTAAAAAAAACCACCCCTGGCCCCAATTTTTAAATCAGTTTGCGGCGGCAAACTCCGACAACCCCTCCCTCCCCGCAACACTCCGACCACTGGGGGGTGGGTCGGAGGAAATAAAAAAAAAAATAATTTTTTTTTTCAAATGAACTCCTGCTGCAGTGCCGCCCCCTAGCAGGCGCCGCCCTAGGCACGTGCCCACGGGTGCCTAGTGGGAAATACGGCCCTGGGTATGGGGTGTATCGCAAAATGCCTGGCCAGGGTTAATTTACGAAGTAGGTGATGACAGTCTATAAACAGATCAAAGGAATTGAGTTTATTGTTAGTGGGGCAGAATAGTAAACCCTTTGAAAGAACTTGGATTTCATGATTGTTTAAAGTATAATGTGAAAGATTGAAAATCCCTAATTTCTGTAATTCTGGAGTAGTGGGGTAGGACGGAATTATTTGGGTGGTGGACAACATTTTTTTCCTATTGGCTCCAGCCTGGCATCCCCTATAGTGTTTTTTCTTTTTGCTCCTGTTTTGGTTTTTGGTACTCGTGATGGTTGGGTGTTGGTTTTGGCCTTCCCTAAAAAAAGGGGTGTGTTATGGCCTTCAAGGTTGATTTCTGTGGTAGAGTCCATATCAATGAGATCTGTAGATGTTTCATGAATAGATAGTTGCGAAAGAGTTAAAGTGGCAGAGGTGGAAGAAGCAGAGCTGTCTGTTTTGAATGCATTGTGTTCCATTTTAAGTTTCTCAAATCTTTCTCGTATGGTTTGAGCTTTGTTATCTAATGCTGAAGGAGAGAGTTTCTGCTCTTTTGAGGTATTGTCGGTGATTATTTTGTCCTGGATTTGTGTAGAGGTATATTCGGTAAAGTTCTTTTCAAATAAAGACATAGTTTTATATGATAATTGATTGATGTCATTGATAACAGGTATTTCAAGCATAGGTTCTGAATTCTGGCCGCATTGGTCTGCTATAGGTGAAGTTGGAATATTTTCCCGAGGTGCAGTATTAATCAGGGAGGTATGTGCCTTGGATGGACTTGGATTTGTTTAAATTTTAGGAGTAGGTGGATTTTCCTCATTTGATTGAATTTCAACAAGAGCAGATCTATTTATGGGTAGGATGTGGTCGGTCTTTGAACTAATTGAGACCATTTGTGGGTTATCTTTAGCTATATCTGGAGTGGTTGATATGGGAACTTCACTTCTAATTGTAGTGGAGATTTTGGGTCTTGCTCCTAATTCTGAGTATGTTCTTGTGCGTTCCCTATTGGGAGCAGATGAGCTATTTTTTTTACTTCCATTATGGGATTTGGAATTATAAAATGCTGAGGGTTTAGATTGATTAGATGTGTTTGGTTTTTCAATATGCATATTTTCTCTCGGTAATTGGGAATTTTTCTGATGTATTTTTATTGATCTGTTGTTTCTCTAGTTTATCACGGCTAAGTTTACCCTTTTTCCTAGCAAAGAGGTTGTTCTCATATTTTTTATTTTATATATTTTTTAAATTAAGATGTTACTCTATTATTGATTTTTATAAAATCCTTATGTAGCTCAAATTTTTTTTAGATCTCCTAGGATATTCTCAATATCTAGAAGGGCACACTATTAATTTTGATCTTTTTTGAATGAGTAGTTCAATTAGACTGAAGGAACAGTTTTTGAGTGTCTCTTCCCATTCCTGGGTAAATTAAATATCATTCGAGAAGGTCGAGGGGAGATCAATCTGTAGACCCTTCGGAATGATAAACAGTTTTTTGTACATATTCAGGAACATAATATCCAAGTTATGTTGTGCTTCAAAGCACAACTTCTTTTCAAGGGTGTTGAATAAGGAAAACATGATTTTAGTTTCCTCTTCAGTGTATAAAGTACTTATCTCCATAGTAGATTCACTTGTGAAATAGTCCGTTTCCTCGTTGTTCTTGTAAGAAGGATTCTCTCATGATGAGACGGTTGCGGTAGTAATCCATGATAACAATGGCAGCCAAATACCCTCGGGAGCCGGAGAAGCTGTAGACTGGATCTCCGTATAGACGTAGACAACTCATATGCGTTTACAGGGCTATTTGTATTTCGTAGCCCTTATTACGGCAGCCGCTGGTCGCTGTTACTCCACTCGGGGATCTGGTAGAGGATAGACGCCAATATAAAAGAAAAAACGGAACTGGCGCACATGTGGTATAAAAAAGCCCGAGCTAAAGGCTTCTTTTAAAATTTACTTTATTCTTAAAAATTCAAAGGAGTTACCATTGCAAAATTAAAAACAAAACAGATTAAAACTTGACGCGTTTCGCATGAGTACCCATCATCTCCGGTATTAACTCTATAACCAGTCAGTTATCCCACTACCTAGACTTATACTTACAACCTTTTGTCATTAATCTACCAAGTTACCTCAGAGACTCAGGACATCTCATTAATTTTCTGTCTGAACTTCCATCTAATGAGAATTACATTCTAATTACAGCCGATATCCACTCTCTATTCTAACATTCAACATCACATTGGTATACAATGCATCAGAAATATTCTGGATACAGATTCTTCGTTAACCCTCCGAAAAAAAGAATATTTGATACAAGGACTCAAACTGGTATTGGAAAATAATTTCTTCCAACACAATAGCGCCATCTATCGGCAAATACGGGGGTACAGCGAGGGGCACGAGATTTGGGCCCCCGCCTTATGCGAAAAATCTTTTAGGGGGGCCATATGGGGAAGGAGGTATTTTAGGGCCCAAATTGACTTTTTTTAAAAACCCTTATAACCCCTTTTTTAAAAGATTTATAAAAGATTTTTTTTTGGTATGGTCTGGACCCCCTTAACTTACCCCTTTCTTTTATAAATAAATTTTAAATAATAAAAATAAAGGAAATTTTCAATTTTGTTGTCAAATTTAGCACTTGATCAAAATGATTTCCCGTTTTAAAAATATCCCCTTTTAAAAAAAAGGAAAAAATTTTACTAAAAAAAACTACTTAAAGCCCCTTTTGATAGAAAAACCCCTTACTTTTCATTTAAAAGTGCCCCACCAAAAACCTTGGCTATGTACAATCCCATAGGGGACATTTTAAAGGGGGATAAAAAAAAAAACCTTTTCCCAAAGGAGGTCGTTTTGCCCCCCAAAACAAATTAAAATTCTGAAAATAGATTCGGAGTTTAAAAAATTTACCCGGGAAACCCAAACTATTAAAAAGGGCAAAAAAAAGGTTCAAAAATTTTGACACAAAAAGATTGTTGGGAAAGGAAAAAAGCCCAAACTGTTAAATTTTTTGATAATATTTTAACTCTTTAAACCAAAAATTTTTAATACCTCAGGGTTTCAAAAATTTAGAAACATTTTGGAAAAAATATTGGTATACCGGGAAAAAAAAGGGCCCCCACTTGGGAAACTGCTCTACCCTGAAAAAAAGGGGGAATAATTTTTAGAAGAGCCCCCCAATTAAAAAAAAAACCTGATAAGCCCGGGAGCCGACAAAGATCCCACAAAAAATTCAAAATTTAAAAATTTCCCTTTTCCCAGACCGGGAAAGTTTCCCCCCTGGGGCTTCCGTATTGTTTTTTGCTGTTAAAGAATCTGAAACCAAGACAATTCCTCAACACTACAAAAGAATATATAAATTAAATATGAATTTAAAATTTAAAAGTTTCCCCCAACATTTTTTAAATGTTTTTCAGTGAAATCGGGCAAGACCCAATAGTGGGTTTAAAACCCCTCTCGCCCCCTACTTTTTTCCCCCATAACGGTCACAGGGGCATGTGAAAAAAGGGGGGGACTTTTCAAAAAAATTTGTTTTCCCGTCATTGTAGGAAAATTTTCCCCCCGGAAAGACTTCAAAATTTCCTACGGGATTCCCCCTTGGATGCTATTCCCCCGGGAACAATCCAATCGTTTTAAAAGCCCTTAAAAAGAGGGGAAAATTTTTTGGGTTACAGTTAAAAAATTTTTTGTTTCCAAAAAGGCTTAAATGTCCCAAAAAAACCTCATCTTTTTAGATATACAACAACATAGGAGCATCATAGATAAATTAAGAATCCACACTGAATACAAACAACTACATGTCGCGTGTTTATGAAATTCATGGGGTTTCCGGAAACAGTTTGCTATTTTTTTTTTACCCCTTTTTCCTGTGAAATTTTAAATATAATTCAAAGGTGTTTATGTATTTTCCGTTTCCCAACATATAATTAGTTTTTGTCGAAATTTTATTATTTAGTCATACCAGGGGTCTTCGATAAAAAAAAACATATTTTACTTGTAATGTTTAAACCCCGTTTTTTATCAGATTTTTTCACATATAGCGATGTACGGGGGGGCAACCCCAAAAATTTGCAAATTATGTAAAAGTGAAACCCGCGCCTCAAGCAAAATATTCTTTTTTGGGTTTAAGGGGAAAGTTTTTTAAAAAAATTTATTTTATTTTTTGGGAGCTAATTTTTAATTAAAAATTTGTTTTTTAAAAGTGTTAATTTATTTTTTAAATATTTTTTTTTTTCCCCAATTGAAAACTTAAAACTTTTTATCTGTCCCATCTTAACTGGGGTTTGGTAGTTTTTTTTTTTTCAAAAGGGGGGGTTTGTAAGGGAAATCAGGGGGGCCACGAACAGACCCCCAAAATGCGGGGGCCCTGACACTGACCCCAACCCCTTGTCCCCTTCCCTTTTTTGGGGACCCGGGGGCCCCCTTAATAGGTGGCCCCCAAAACCCAGAAGAGGGGAGCATATACGGGAAAAGGGGTTGGAAAAAAAAAAGACCCCAGACAAAAAATTTACAAAACACAAAAAGGGGTGGTCAAGAAGCCAAGTCGGAAAAACTACCCGGGAAACGGGGGGTAAAAAAGTCAAAAGGCAGTAAAAAAAAAAGGTTTGAAAAAAAAGCGTGTAAGAAAAACCGGGGGGCAAAAAATTAAAAAGGGCGGGTTATAGGCGGGGAAAAAAACCAAATTTTAAAAACAGGCCAGGGAAAGGACAAAAGAACCCTTAAATACCTTCCGGAAAAACAAAGGGCCCAAAGGCCAAATGGGAGGAAGAAAACAGAAGACCAGATAGGAAGGTGAGCTGTCAAAAACAGGGGAAAGGAGCCAGGTTAACCTTTGGAGTGCTGGACGATTCCGGGGCCGGGCGTGGGCCCGGGAAATTTCATAAGATAGCAGGGGAAAAAAACCCCAGTTTCAAATAGTGAACACAAATGTGGGGACACTATGTAAAAAAACCAAGGGCCCTTAGAAAAAAAAGGGGCCATGGCCGGCGACCCAGAAATAAACGTTGGGGTTTTTTTTCGGGCAGGGATCAGGGCAAAAACCCCCCCCCCCTTTTTGGGGGGCCCCAACCGGACCCTAACAGTTTCCTCTATGTTTCGAATGGCCTGGTAAATTTTTCCCCCTTTTTCCAGCTTGGGGGCTTTGTTTTCCCAGTTTGAGATTCGGAGGCGGACTATTTTTGGTCTGGTTCGGCGGTTTTTACTAGGTTTTTTTATTTTTAGTTGGAAATTTTTTTTTAAAAGCTTAAAACTCCTAGCCCGGGGATTTGTGCACAGTTGTTTTCCCGGCGGTTTCTATTTTGTTTTATAAACCTGTAAGTGGAAAGAATACGTGAATTTGGGAACCATGGGTCAGGGAAAAGGGGGGCCAGTTTGGGAAAGGGAGCAAAAATTTTGTGAATAGGTGTTGAGGACCAAAAAATTAAAAGGAAAAAGGTGGTGCCCACTACCCCCGAAAAAAAGAAATTTTTCGGGTTTTCTAAATTTTGACAGATGCATAAAATTCTTTTCCCGGGGCAGGCCAAATTGAGTTTTTTGCCCCCGGGGGGAGGGTCTATAGGAAAAAAACATCAGGTGGTTTGGGAGGGAGATTTTCCCCCCAACACCCCCATCAAAGACGTTTGAATTACAATTTCTGAAAATATATGAGCTTTAATTCAGCACACCCCAAAGGGGAAATGCACTGTCTTTGAATGAGCACCACATGAGTCCCCCAAATTTGTTCAACCCCCGGGGGTTTCCCCTCCAGTTTGAACAACGGATTTTTGGAGGCGGAGCCGGGGGAAACCCCAAGAATAAAAAATTTTGAAAAAGGGGGTTTTTTCTCCAGGGAAAAAAAAAATGAAAGTTTTTCGTTGGGGGGAACCCCCCAAACATTCAAAGTGCCCCTAGCGTAAAAAAAATGTTATTCTTCCCCCGGTTAGGGGAGGTAGAAATCTACCCCTTTTGAAAAAAAAAATGGAAAAACACAAGCAAAAAAATTTTAAAAAACCCAAGGCTTTGGGCAACGGGCCTTATGATAAAAATTAGCAGTTTGCCCCCAAAAAGTCAATCAGGGCACGACAAGCAAAAAGTTTTTGGGCTAGAAAACTAAGGTTTACGGGCAAAAACCAAACTTTTTTTACCCAGGGGTTAGGTTGGTTTAAAACCCTGTCATCCGAGTTACCTTTCCTGGAAATTTTGCGGGCGTTCGGTGTTCCCTTTGGGGGTTTTAAAATTGGGCCCTAATAGGACTTTTCCCCTCAGGAAAAGGGTTTCAGGTTTTCCCTCAAAGGCAAAAGGCTTTTCCCCAAAGGGGTTGTCTCCTCCTGGTGGCCCCAAAAGAAAGGGGCCCCAACACCAGGGGTTCTTTCCCCAAAAGATTGAGAGGGAATGGGAGGAAGAACCCCTCAGAAAAGGGAAAGAAGCAGGTTTTCCCAAAAAGTTTGACTTGAGCAACATTTAAAAACCCCCTTGTTTTTCCCTGGGGTTCCCCCCTTAGTCTTCTGCCCAAAATAGTCACAGCTAGATTTAATAAAGTAATAGGGTTCTCGGGAAATTGGGGATGGCTTTCCTTGATCATTTCCCGGCTTTCGGGAACCAGCCCTTTGTCAAAAAAGGGGGTTTTTTCGGGGGGGTTTGGGTCAGCCCAAAAACCCGGTAAACGAAAACCCCCCTTTGGCGGAACTCGGAACGTAGTCTTCAGGGGGAGCGGCGGCCATGCTGAATAGCTGGGGCAAATGATTTCCCCGCCATGCCCAAACGGTTGGGGTTTTTCATAAACCTTTCCTAAACCCAAAAAAAAAAATTGTCCAAAAAGGATCTCCATTTCAGGGGCTTCGGGAGGGTTTAGCTAATCCCCAAAATCCTGAGGGGGGCCCTTGGAGGAGAGACACAAAAAACTGTACTTTCTAAAGCCTAAAGGGGGAAAAAAATAGTTAAAAAGCGAAAAAAAAAAATTTTACATGTTTCCCTAAAGGTTCGGAACTGTAGGGATTTCCGTAAAAGCGATCGGGGAAAAGGAAGCCATTTTAAAAACCCTTATGACGTATGTTTGGATCCACAAAAAACGGGGGGCCCGGGTTAGGGCCCCGAGGGGGGGCCGGAAGCCCAAGGAAACCGGGTTTTTTTATGGCTTCCCAGACGCTGCGAGATTTGAAAATAGCCCCCCCCCTTTGCCCGGGAAGCGGAGTTGTAAAACATCCAAGGGGGTCGGGGGGACCGACAAGTGGGAAAACTCATAGGGGAAACCGCGAGGAGGTCACTGAGGTAGGGCCTTTTTTAATAATGAAAGGGGGATCCTTTTGGGGCGCCACAAACCCAGACACAAAAACGGGTGAGGGCCCTGACACTGACCCCAAAACCCCTGCCCCTGCCTTTTGGGATTCCCCAAACCCCCTTAATAGGTGGGGGCCCCAAAACCCAAAAAGGGGACTGAACCCCTATACTGAATAGCGGGGAAAACCCAACAAGACGAAAACAAAAAAAAATACAAAACAATAAGGGATGGTCAAGCAAGAAAATTTCCGGTAACTATCGGGAACGCGGTCAAAAAGTCAAAAAGGAAGGGAGAAGAAAAAAAGGGTAAAAACAAGCGGGCTTTAAAGAAAACCCAGGAGGACAAAAATAAAGAGGGCGAGTTTTTGGGCGGGAAACAAAAAATATAAAGGCCAGGAGAAGAGACGGGAAGAACCCTTAAATCCCTTCCAGGGAACTAAGGCCCAAAGGCAATAGGGGAAAGGGAAAACGGGAAGACCAGATGGGGAAAAAAGGGGCTGTCAAAAAAACCGGAGCAAGGGGCCGGTTAACCGGGGAGTGCTGGACGAATTCCCCCCCCCCAATTTTTTTTCCCCCCCCCCCCCCCCCGGGCGCCGGCCCCCCAGGAATAAATAAAAGTTTGCGGGGAAAGGAAAAACCCAGTTCACACTAGGGAACCCCAAATGTAGCACTATGAAAAAAAACCAAAACGGCTTGTCGCAACGGCCATGGCCGGGGGGCCAAAAAAACTCAAAGCTGGGGGTTTTTTTTTTGGCCCATGATCTTGACAGCAGGTCTTTTTTTTCCTATGAATTTTCCCATAGGGGAAGTACCCTCCTTCTTCTTTTGGGTTTCCATTGTAAGCCCTTTGCGGTTTGAAACACCTATAACGGGCACCCCTGTAAAATTTAGATGTCATTGGTCCTTTTAAAAATTTACGTTCACTTATACCAACCCCAAAACAGGTCAATGATACCCCCAAATTTTCTTTGGGGCCTTTTCCCTTTTTTTACCCCCTGTTGAGCTAAACCCAAATTCCGGGTTCCTTTCATAGTCATACCACGTTTTTTGGCGCTCCCAAACCCAGAGATAATACCGCCTCCCAGTACAAACTTTTCTATTCCACCTATTTTTTTTTCCCCTATCAACCCGCTTCTTTTGATTGGGTGGGTTTTAAACCCCTTTTTAAATTTACAATTTTCTTAGGGATTTATCCCCATCCCCCGATACAAAATTTTCTAATGCCATGATTTTATCTCCCCAGCCCCGACTGAAAAATCGGAGGTTTCGTCTTTTTAAATTGAAAATTATTTCATTGCAAAAATTTTTTTTTTAATTTTTAAAGTATAAAAGTCCGATTTTAAAGGGGGTTATCTGCCGTTCTTTTTCCCGCGTTTTTTTTGTTTTTGATTGACGGCTCAACTTCTAACCCTTCCGGTCCTTTAAAACCCCTGTTTTAAACATCTTTGTTTGACCCCCCTCCCTTTTCCAATTTTTTTGGGATCTTCCCTGTATCTTAAAGGGTTTCACCCGTATCTACACGCACTTGACAAACACATCAAACCCAATTCCCGCCAAAGGAATTACTGCTTTTATATTTTAAAAACTACTTTGCAAGTATAATTCTGTTGGAGCAGGGTACTCGTAAAAAAGGGGTTTAATTTTTTTAATTGTTTTGTTTTTAATTTTTTGAAAATGGTAATTGGTTTTCCCTTTTTTAAAAGAATAAAGAAAAATTTTTTAAAAAAAAACCCTTTAGTCGGGCTTTTTTTTTACCCCCGTGCCCCGGGGTTCCTTTTTTTTTTTTTTATGTTGGGGTCTACCCCTTCTCCCGGGATCCCCGATTTGGGAGAAAAACAGCGCCCCAGCGGCTGCTGGAAAAAGGGGGCCCTACAAAATACAAATACCCCTGAAAAAGCATTTGAGTGTTGTCCCTCTAAACTAAGAAGCGAAACCCCCAAAGGGGAGAGAAACCAAATTTTTTTAAATTATTTTTCCCAACAGTATTCACTACTGTGCGCCCCTCTTTTTTTTTTTCTTTTTGTTAGGGTATTCTCTTGTAATTAAAATTGAAATTTTGGTATCCCCAAAAACTAGGAGCATTATAAAACCGGGGAAATGAACTTTTAAAATGCTTTTAAATTTAAGGAGCAAAAAAATTTTTACTAGAAATGATCCCATTTTTGCGCCTAAATTTTTCCCCTGTGAAAGGGGTTTCCCAAAAATGCAAAAATTTTTCCCCAGGTTCAAGGTTCGGGTTTCCCATATACATTCATTTAATGCCCCCTTTTTAAAACTGACATGTGCCCTTGATTTTTATTAGGTTTTTTTTGCTTTCAACATTTTGTAATTCCCACACTAGAAGCCTTGCTGTGTAAGTTATATTTTATGAATGGCACTGGAAAAATAGCTTGGCGACAAGTCTCTTTCCCTTGGGGGACACCAACAATCTCTTTTGGGGCTAAAAATTTTAGAAAAAACTAAACCCTGATGCAAAAGTGGTAAATAATGTTTTTTTTTGTGTTTGCAAAACTGTGACTGAATGTAGTAGAGAAAAAAAAAAATGAATTTTCCCTTTTTTTTTGATTTTAAACTTAGGTTTGACGGGTTAAAAAAAGGGGAAAACACAGTTCCATTAGCTTTTACGGTATATTGATTTTATAAATTCTAATTTTCACAATCCATTTTGGGGATTTGCAAAATTTGGGGTTTTTTATACTCCTTTGTATCCCCCTTTCCCCTTTTTGCTTTTTCCTTTTTCTTTTTTGGGGAAAATGCCCAAAGGTCCGGTGTTTTCACACATGGAAATTTAAATTTGGGCCCCCAATTTTGTTTTTTTACATTTGGGGGGAAGGGAAACCCTTGCTCTATCTCCTTTTAAATTTTTTGGGTTGTGTAAAAAGGGAATTTCCATGGGGGAAAACCCGGCATTAAAAGGAAAAAATTGGGGGAAAGCTAGATTTTTTTAAGAAAAAGACCAACCCTACACAAACCCAAATTTTAAGCGTTTTGCCATCCCTTTGGGTTTTATGTAAGGGAATTAAAATCCCCAGTTTGTGATTATTTTTTTTCCAAAATTTTTTGCAAAATTGAAAAACCCTCAAAAAATGGGTGGACTGTGCCTCCCTCTAGTGGTTAAATGAGAAATCAACCCCAAAAAAAAAAAAAATTTAAATTACCCCTTTTCCGCTCTCTTGCAGGGGCCTGGGGTCTTAAATTTTAAATGTTCAAGGCCCAACCCCACAGGAAAAGGCCCCTCGCGCTCCTTTCCCCTCACTATGCGGACATGGGGATGAAATGGACCACCTCTTTAACAAATAAGTGAAGACAGATTGCCCTCAACAAAACAACTTATTTCAACTCCAACCAAAATGTATCCTGAACCCAAACCTGTAAACAAAGTAAGGGTGAGCTCACATAACGGCTCAATGAAAATTCCACACTTGCCAGCGCAGATTTTAAACAAAGAAGCGGCCCAGACCGCCTGAGGCAGATTTCCGCCTCCTATGATTTGTTATTATCGACACGTAAACGACATGTCAATTCTTTTTAGGCGCCAATAATACTCATGTAAATTCAGTGCCGTCTCAACACCACCACCGATTTTACATAAAATATAGTGTAAAACGGTTTAGAGGTGGAGCGTGAACATACCCTAAGAAAGTGTCTGGAAGACCCCACATCTAAGTAATTAGATTGATTTTGGAGTATGATATTTGTTGTTCTCCATAACACAATACTTAAAAAGTCATTGCAATTTTATAATTAACCCCTTACCAATATGTGACATCATGCTAGTAAGGAGGAAGGGAGCAGACTCATTTGCTGAGTCTGCTTAATATGTGGCAGGTGCTGGCTGATTATTACAGCTGACACCCACAAGTAACAGCAGGAATTGGAGGCGGCACTGATCCCTGCTGTTAAACCAGTTAAAGTATAAAACATAATAAAAAATATTTAAAAGTTCAAAACACCCCCTTGTGCCATTATACAAATAAAATGAAGTAACACTAAGTTGCTTCGCCATGCCGTACAAGTCCAACCTCTTAATATTACATAATAATCATTTATCCCGTACACTGAACAACATAGAAGAAAAATTTCAAAATGCCAAAACCGTGTTTTTTTTTTCTGGTCATTTCACATCCCTAAAAAACTGGAATAAAAAAAAAAGTGATCAAAAAGATGCAAATACCAATAAAAACAACACTTCAGTCCACACAAAATGAGGCTCTTGGAAGGTGGGGAGTCAGAAAATGATGACCATGTGGCAGGAAGGGGTTAAACGAAGTGTTCAAGTTGATCCTTAAGGGATGTTCAAACAACGTATTTGTGGGGGCTTACTTTGGGGCGTTATTTGTTCTGCAATGTGCTCGAAGCCCCACAAGTAAGGTAAAATCATAGCACTCATGGAGTGCTATGATTTCACAACGTATTCCCTGGCATGTACTATGCGCCCGTACAAAGAAGTGAAACTGAATGGGGGCCGGACCGGAGTGCTGTTGAAAGTACGCACTGGCCAGAGCAGGATTCCAACAGCAGGCACATAGCAGCATGCACACAGGTAGCCAAATGGTCCTGGCCCTAGGATTCAATAGCCCAAATGTATGAAAGTTGTTGCACCAGTTTTCTGATGTAGGTTACAACAGAAATAATGTTGTGCGCTATGTAGGACATTCTATGTAGCGCAAGTCTTTTATAAATATCTCCATTGGCCGAGACACTTGGCTGCGCTGTTTGGCGTGCCTATGCAAATTCATACTACATGACATTTATGTACATCTTGTGCCTAGAAGGGTCGCAGTTAACGTGTCATCAGCCAAGTGGTGTGGCTAAAACTAAATTTGTTGCAGCATAAGGCACATTTTGGAGCACGGCCAGTTTGTCTTACAACGTGACAAATTTATGAAGTACCGTGCAACACAAACAGAATCATGAACTCTACACTGATGCAACACTGCATACGACAGTTTCAACAACAACCTTTTTCATACATCTAGGCCAATGTGTAAGCCCTTGGCCATGCCTCAAATCAGCCTGCAAGCCCCTCATTCAAAATAATATCCAATCTTCTCATTGCTAAATTTGAACTAAAAACAAACAAAAAAAAAAAAAACAAGCCTGAACACTGAAAAATGCAAGCACTGATTTGACGTGTAGTTTGCTATGATCAGCACCTCCACTTGGTGACTGAACTATTTTTTGTTGCACAACAGCATCTTGTTATATGATGGGTGCTATTCATGCTTTTTAATTGTACAAAGAGTGACCACTCCTTATAGAGTTGCTTTACTAAAGAAGAGGGGGTAAAAAATTAATTCAAGGCAACAAAGATCAAAGCCGCTCCTGTTGCACCACAGTCCATCTATATTCTGTAACTAAAGTTGTTGTTGAAGTGGGGGAAGAAAAGTTATTGTCTAAATCTTTTCTCCAAAGTTAGGAACATTTGTCATGTATTTTATTAACTTTTCTGTGGGCTTCCTTCAGTTTTACTTTAGCAATTTGGTGACAGGAAGCTCTGTAGTGCAGAGGAAACGTAAGAGGTTTGGGTTTTTTCAAGACGTTCAACATGACGGAATAGGATAAACAAGACAGCACCGAGATGGAGCCTAGGCCATATAACTTTACAGGGAAAAGGGAAACGGCCTTCAAACAGGATAGGCTACTGCTCGCCTACAGTGAAGGCATAGAAAACATCGGATGGAGACGAATAAAGAATCATGCCAGAAACAAGCTGCTGTAATGTCACTTACAAACCTCCTTCATGCTAAATATTCCTCTCTTTCCAGAGTGGCAAAACATAGTCTCCTCATGAGAGATACAATAGGAGGCTGGAGATCATGTAGAGCCCTGTTTTCCTTACCTTATCAGATGAGTAGTTATCTTACTATTTGTGGCCACCCAGAGTTTCGGGCAGGCCTTGATAACGCCCAGTTTAAAGTATGGCGGGATAAGGGAATTTTATCTATCACGCACCTTATCAATTCTGATAACCAAAGATTATACTCCTTTCCTGAACTAACAAGTACAACTTACCTGCATCGCGTACTCCCAAATAGCTGGATTTTTTAGGAGCAAAAGGTACAAACGCGTCTAACTTTAACTTAAAGGAGTTGTCTCACTACATTGATTCATCTTACCTCAGTCCTGTTTTCTTGGTTTCATTTTAAATTCAGAGGCACGTTTACTGGCTTCTACTAGGCTGCAGTAGAATCCAAGTCTGTAGCTATAGTGACCAGTGCTGACGGCCTATCTGGAGAGATCAATCAGGTCTGTAGCTATAGCGACCTGAGGAGCTGATGCAGCCCATACAAGAGGGGATTAGGAATAGGTAGGACACTGTTAATGGACATATATTACAAAGTGACTTATTTTTTGCAAGATCTTTAACAAAGCGCAATCCTTGTAGTGAGAAAACCCCTTTAAACAAATTTGATAATGTCACTGGCCCCATTTCTACAATGGAACTTCTTTATCTGAATTATATGCGGGCCTTAGACAGTGTAAAGGGACTAAAATTTTTGTGGATAGGAGAGAGTTTACCCTAACCAGGAGATCTCTCGTACAATCCTTCAAGGTTGGCTAAACACCCACAAGCATGGTAGTCAATGGGAAATGGAGGGACACAGTTCAGAATTGCACATTCTGCAATTTCCGGTTTCAATATTCCCCTGCACCCAATCTACATGGATTGTCTGACATCGTGTTTAAAGTTTGGAATTCCCCGAATGGACTTAGGGCCACATGTATGAAAACTGTCTTGGTCTAAGACTTTCTTTGCTGTCCCTAGAAACCAATCAGAGCGCCCCTTTCATTCTTTCAGAGCACTATACGAAATGTAACGGGTGCTCTGATGTTATGGGCAACAAAGATAGTCTTAGAACAAGAGCATTTTGATACATGTCCCCCTTAGTCCACAGTATCTGGACATGGGCCGAATCCGCAAAGTTTTGGGAAACATTAATAACGACGCTCAACTCCAAATTGAAGTGCCATTTGACTCTGGACCCAGCACAAATCCTATTTCATAACATCCCACAACACTTTTAAATTCACTCATACATATATTTTTCTTAGCTGCCGTACAAAGTCATCTATCTAAATCAGTGTTTCTCAACTCCAGTCCTCAAGACATACCAACAGGTCATGTTTTCAGGATCTCCCACAGAATGCACCGACACTAATTATATCACCTGTGCAATAATAAGGAAATCCTGAAATCTCGAACTGTTGTTGGGGGTTGTGGACTGGAGTTTAGAAACACTGATCTAAATGGTTGGCCCCGAATACCCTGACTCTACATGAAGTGACTAAGCTGGTAAAGAACCATTTAGAAATGGATACAATTTATATTATTAGGACCAAGGAAACCCAGTCCTCTACATTTTTCAAGAAACGGCGTGAGTTCATAAATATTTATTCACCCAGGGAAATCAAAGCTATTATGCAGTCCTGGTATCCATCCTCCCAATTGGCAAGCAATTTAGGTGCCCTGAATGTTAGCAATTTGCCTACATAATTGTTTTTTCTCACTAGAGGCACGCTGTATTACCGTGGCTATTTACCTTGTATACTTAGATAAGCTGTGTGTTCTCATTGTTTCCTGTATCCAGACTTTTTTCCTCTATACATGAGATGACGGGGGCTTTGGGGGCAATCGCACAGCACTGCACTGGAATTACTTCCATATTTTACACATATAATATTCTGGGAATACTAATTACTCCTGTTATATCTATTGGGTTATCTTTCATGGCTCCAATCCAGACCTACGTGTATGCAGCTTTATACTGGCTATTTTCTTTTACTCTGTTTATTTGACGGAGTTTTTTTTCTTTTTACCCCCTCTATTTTCCAGTACCACTGTTTCGAGTTGTTCTTTTGTTTAGAGTTTTATAAGTTAGTAGTTGAATGTGTTTACCTACCTAAATACATGTAACTTCAATATCAGAGTACTCTATTTCTATCACACTCTCAGGTATGCTTCATAACATATCGTTTCCGGCAAATGATATTTGCCTTTTTCTTTCATGAATTTGAAAACTATTTAATAAAAATTATGGTTTAAAAAAAAAAAAAAAAAAAAAGCTGCTGTAATATTTGCAGCAAGCAATCAATAGATTGAATGTAGTTATTTTTCCAGGAACCCTGTTGGTAAGATGCAAAATGACAAGGAGTCTTATTGTTTCCTTTCGTTTATCAAATCCTTAATTGGACTGGCAGTTTCTAAGTAAAAAGCCCCATAAGGCAAGGGTTGTCCTTTCTTAGTTGCCTTTTCATTTGACATCAGGACCCGTCCACATTATTATCCAACCAGCAATTATGGCACAGTAAAGCTCTTTTGCCATGGATGTTACCAAGGATCTGTGACATCCCCCAACATGCGTATTTTAGTAAATCCTTCTATTCCTTATGAAATGTCAACACTGGAAAACTTTCTTTAAGTGGGGTTGTCCATTTTTTTTTATTTAAATAAAAGTTATTCTGCATTAAGGCCAGGTTGGTCCAAAAAAAATAAAAATAAAAAATAATACTTACCTAACTATGTCCCACTGCTACCGCTCTGGAGCTCCCAGCAATCAGCTCCTCTGGACTTGTGGGATCTTGTCCTAACACAGGAAAGGTTTGCACTTCATTCACTTACAATAGAGTGCGAACCTCACCCTTGTTTCTGGACGAGAACCTGAGAGTCAAGAGCAGCGGATCGCCGGGAGCGGTAGAGATTAGGTACAGAAGTATTTAAATGTGTTTTTTTTTTTAAAAATTTTTTTGACCCTTGACCCCAATGAATATTTTTTTTTTTTAAGGAAACACGTTTGTGCCACTTCTCTGTTTCTTCTGGAAATGTATGAATTGAAAACTCGGTGCTACTATTGACATTCCTTGCACATCTCTGTTATGCTCCTGGCAGGCTTGTTACACTCCTAACCCCTCTAAAAGGTCACAACCATTTCTTTTTATTTGGGAATTTCCTCTCGTGCTGGACTTTTTGGTTTTATTTGGGGGTTACTACACCTCATTTCAATGTGATGTACCCTTACGTAGCTTGACACTACAATAGGCAATGACTGGACAGTGCAAGACTGGAGGGACACACCCTATTGACATAGCGTAACAACCAATTGTGAATATATTCATTTCCAGGAGGAATTCTGGAGGAATGGCACTATACCGATTTCTAACTAAAGATACTTGAACACTAAAAACTTGAATGAAGATCCTGCCTAAGGAATAAAACAGATATGGATAAATTCCCTTTTATTTTTATGAGGCACTGTTAATTTTGCTATTTTTTTCTCTTTTTTCCAAAAAATACAAGAATATATTTTTTTCAAAGCATATATGTTAAAAAAAAAAAAAAAAAAAATTCTTCCAATTTAAAAAGAGCAGAAGTTTTTCCATACACATAGATGATCAAGGGTAAACGTCCACCGGTAGTTGAAAATCTTTAAATGTGTAAAAAGCTATTTCTCCAAACTCCACCACAGCAAACACAACTGGTACGTCTCCACTCTGGTATGCCAGGGCCTTCATGGTTCGTAAGGAAGGGATCTTCTCAGTAAAACTATTGGAAGAGAGACAGAACTCATGTTTGAGGTGGATAAGCAGGTTAACAACGTAAAAATACTAACACTATGACGACTATAAATATGCAAAGCACTTTTGCCTTGGGCTCATTCCCTATTAGCCAGAGCAAAGAGTCAATGGATAGAGCACCCTACTCTCTATATTGGAAGCTGTACAATGCTTCCCCTTCAGACAGGCAACTTTCTTGTGCATCCCTTCTTAAAAAGACAGCCAACCTCGTGTCTAGTTACTACAGCAGTGGAAAGCTTGATGGAGTTGTACGTTTCCCCTGCAATGGCTGCTGCAGAGAACATATACTATTATATACCATTCATTCAAATGAATGGGTGACCACATCAGGAGTCACCAATCAGTACTGCAACAACTCTCTGCCACTTTACCAATTCACAGAAAAAGGACCATACCAGTTTTTTCCCCCCTTATTTAGGAATTGCTTTGAGGTACTCTGTAGTGTCAGTAATGTTGCTTACCTGCAGCTGAATACAGGATATCTGGTTGCTGCAACAGTCTGTTAGTTCACATGAACTGCACTCCGATTGGCTTACAGACACTGGGCCTCATTTATGAAAGCGGTCTAAGCATACGACTGTCCTCATCTGCAAGCAGAGCTCAGCCTTCCTGTCCTTTACTGCTCTGGAAAAATGAAAGTTGTGATACAATTGGTCGCTACGAGCAACAAGGAAAGTCTTGTGCTCATACAGTTTTCATAAATGAGGCCTATTGTGCTTATGATACAGACAGGATCTCCGTGTCTCTACGCATTCCTATGAATTCCAAAGGAATACATAGATTTAAGGCAGTTTTTCTCCAATGTAGGACCGCGTTTTTTGTTAATCGTATTGCATGGGATGACGCCAAGAAAACTAAAAGTGCCGGCGTATTATACAACATGTTTTATAATACACGGGGGCCAGAAGACGAGCAGAGAAAAGACGAGCTGTGGAGACTGCAGCTCGTCTTTTCTATTGTCGCCTATGGGGCTCCACAAACGATCGTATCCTCGGCGCTTTTAAAAAAAAAATACAAGCGCCGAAGATACGATCGTAAAGCTATGCCATGTAGACACAGCCTAACTTCTGGGACACACAATTATGCGGTGTGTTTCAGGAACTCAGAGTGCAGGTCATATGACCCTTTAGCAACAGTGAAAAAATTCTTTTTTTCAGTAAAATAAGCAACAATATTAGCAGTACGGTGTGCCTACAAGCACTGTCTAATGAACGGAGGGAGAAAATAACAGCAATCCTTCACTACTACTACAATGCCTACTCCATATTTTACTAGTTTGTTTTTTTTTACTCCTTTCTGACTAAGTACAGGAATGACCTCTAATAAGTGTACACTACCGTTCAAAAGTTTAGGGTCACTTAGAAATTTTCTTATTTTTGAAAGAAAAGCACAGTTTTTTTAATGAAGTAACTTTAAATGAATAGAAATCATTCTAAATTGTTAATATGGTAAATGACTTTTCCCAGCTGAAAACGCTGGTTGTTAATGAAATACTACTTGGTGGTTTAAGGCCTTTTCCCAGCAACCATCACCCCCAGTGTTTATGGTATATTGTGTGGCAAAACTGTGTAAAAAAAAGCTTTTGGATTTTTTTGAACCCCCTTGAAACCTTGTGCAAGTATGTTGCAAGCTAAAAAACAGTTTTGCTAATTTAGAAAGTTTTAAAAAAATGTCCCCCTTTTGGGAGCCTTTAAAAATTGGAGCATTTGTTGTTCGTTTAAAAACTTGAAAAAGGCCCCAAAAAAGTTTTTTGATGTGAATTCCCAAAACAGTTATTTTGTGCTAGAGTAAAGGGTTTATTCCAGGAGAAATTGCCAAAATACTGAAGATTTCCTACATTAGACAAGTACATTAGTGTCTCTAATTTGAGAAATCGATGCCTCACAGGTCCTCAACTGGCAACTTCATTAAACAGTACCCGCAAAAAACCCAGTGTCAAGTCTATAGTGAAGGGCGACCCCCAGATGCTGGCCTTCAGGGCAGGTGGAAAAAGAAAAGCTATCTAGGTGGCTAAAAAAAAGGAAAAAAGATTAATAGGGCTAAAGAACACGGACATTGGACAAGGAAGATTCGAAAAAAATTTTATTGAGACAAATCAAAGTTTGAGGTGTTTGGTCGGGACAGAAGGACTTTGTGAGACGCAGAACAATGAAAAAGAGCTGGAAAGGTCCCTGATGACATCTGTCAAGCATGGTGGGGGTTTCATGTATGGTCTGGGTTGCTTTGGTGCTGGTAAAGGGGGAGATTTGTCAAAGGGAAAAGGGATTTTGAATAAGGAAGGCTTCTCTGCATTTTTCAACGCCATGCCCAAACCCGTGGACAGCCTTGATGGAGCCAAATTTTATCCCGAACAGGACAATGACCCAAAAACCACCCCCAAAATTTTGCAAGAATATTTTGGGAAGAAGCAGGGAGTGAATTCTATCTGTAATGGATGGCAGTACGTCACAGTTTCAAACCCATTGAGCTGTTGTGGGAGCGCTTGACGAATTGTAAGCAAAATGCCCCTTTTAAACCCAATCCCAATTTGGGGGGGTCTGGAAACGGGGTGAAATTTCTCCGATTACCCTAGCAAATTAACAGCTGAATGCCAAAAGGTCTGCAATTTCTGGAATTGCTGCAAGGGAGCGCGAAAGAAAAGTTTTGGGGAAGAAAATTTTTATTTCACATAAAAATCATTATTTCTAACCCTTTTCAATGTCTTTAAGTTTTTTCTATTATTTTGCAATCATTGGGGTAAATAAAAGTATGGTTTTCAGGGCAAACAAAAATTGTTGGGTGACCCAAACTTTTGAACGGTAGGTTATGGTAACATGTAAATATTTTTTTAATTTTTTTTTTTTTTAACTATAGTTAATGTTGTACCGTGTTGCAAAAGAAAGTAGTTGAAGAGTAAAGAAATCAGGCGAACCTTTTTTTAGGTAATGAGTTATTTGATGGTGAGCTTTCGAGGAACTAGTCCCTTTTTTCGCAAGTTGTTATACAGAAATTGAAAATTTTTACAGACTTTTTTACACAAAAAAACATGGACCTTCAAATGGTCCCAGAATTTTAAAAAAATAAATCAATATAAGCGAGAAGTCATTTACGGAGGTCAAAACATCAACTATCTGGAAACTTGTGAGGCATGCGGAGGGGGGGCAGTTAAATTTGAGTCTTCTTTAGCCCTCAGATGTAATTTGTGGCCATCACAGTTCACACTAGTTTGACTAAAAACTGGCTGAATATTTTGCCCATTTTGCAGAGTCTGAAATGTTTTCATTTTAAATTTAAATCCCCCCCTCCTTTCCTTTTCTCTGGGTTTAAAAAGGGCCCCTTAAAAACCATAATTTTCAGGGGGGCGCGGCCTGGCAGCGACTGTGAACGGACGTGTTGCAGGAGAGCTCCTGCATCTGACCGGTGTTTCCCGCTTTATCCTGCTTGAAAATTCGTGTGGGAGCACCGGAGGAGGGCGAGCACTTACTGGCAGCAACTGGAGCCGCTTGGACGGTCCGTGGAGGAGCAGTAACGGCGGCGGGATCGGCCCTATACCAGGACTCGGAGCCGGGGGTTTGCCATTTGCTGCGGTGGTGGCGGGGCCTGCTTTTTCGCCCGGGTAGTCCCTGGATCGCACCTGCGGGAGCGCACAGCGGAGCCCGAGATAGGCCTGCGGCGAGGACCATCGGAGCAGCGCTATCTCTGACAACGGACCTGCCGCGACTTTGCTGCGCCCCGGCGCATCAGAGGGCCCGTGCTTTGCAGCGCGCGGACCGCCACGTGGTGAGGTCGGCGTAGGAGACAGCGGCAGAAGACAGAGGATCCAGAGGCGGCTTGTATTGGGCGCAGGGGGAGCCCTGTGCACACTACACACGGCAGAATTGTGAGTACTGTACCCCAGTTATTGCTTCTGGAGCTTGAGAGGAGCGCTCAGCCCCACCACCTTTAAAAAGACAACTGCACCCGTATCGGAGGACTTTGAGGCTCCTCTGCTTGATACAAGTGTTACCACATATAATTTGCTGGTGCCCTAGCAAGTCGCCCTGTGTTGATTACTCCTGTTTTTAATATTTTGCACGCTGTCTTACTCCTGAACAATTTAACATAGCTGTGTCTTTCCTCCATTCTGTGGACTTTGTCGCCCTCTTGTGCCTGTTAAAGGAAGTGGCAAGCCAGCTTATTATATCACTACACCAGAAAATCTCCGGGATTCTGCTCCCCAGGGCCTCTGACTGTTAGTCTCTGATGATCTTAAACCACTCTGCTCTGTAAATAGCTGCCAAGATGTTAAACTACATTGAAAAACATTGGCCTTGGTGTGCCTCCTTCCCCAGCCCCCTGCTTTGTGGACCTTGCTGGTTGTTACAGTGCACTCCGGGGGGCGAGGGCCCACCCCCCGACCATGTTGGTTCTACAGCACCAACGCATGACAGGTCCCGTTTTTTTTTAAACCCCTGTAATAAAAAATCTACTGTGCTAGTAAAATGTGAATAGCGCCCCTTACCAAAAACTAGGAGGTCCCCGTCTTGCAATATCACCCAACTTCCCTAGCCACCTGATCCGAGTTGGTACCCCCTTCGCTGTTTCTATTGCCTTAACTACCTATGGCCCCATCAAACCCCCTTCCCAAGGCCCCTTGAGAAATTAGAAAAATTCGCGATCAGAATTTTTCCTCCCCGGCGGACCTGAACCAGTACAGATATGCAATGGAGCCCCAGCAAGGCTCTTCGGCCAAAACTTAAACCCAGAGCCATGAAAGCCTCGCCGCATCCAACATGCCAGCAACGTTTCTCCGTATGGGGAAAAAAAAGGGGGAAATTTCCCTTTTTACGGCATGATGCTGAAGACACGTGAAGGGGTGACGGAAGTGGAGAATAGGGTCCCCCTAAAAGACCAGACCACCCCTTTTGTCCCGGTGTGGAGGGGGGGGGAAAGGAGTATTGTGGGCTGTCAACATCGGCGTCAAGAAAACAGATTAGGGAGATGTAACCGATTCTTTGGGCCCTACAGGGGGCTTGGGGGTACCCCCCTAATCCTTTTGGAAAAATCCCCTTATTTTGCCTAGGGCGGGGAATAAGTTCTGGGCTTGTTGCGGGGAACGCGCAATCGGTTTTCTCCGAAAACCCCCCCCCCCCCACCTGGGGCACCCCCCGTCTTCAACCCAAGTTTTGAACTTGGGATAGGGACACTATTCCGGCTCACTCGGGAAGAGGTCCCATCCTTTTGGGTACTCAAAGGTTCTAGTCTATCCGATTTTTTTCAATGTTCAGAAAAAGGGGGTTTGTTCCTTTTTTTGCAAAACAGAAGCTAAGGGAGCGCAAAACAATTCGCAATGCTTACCCAGCCCGATTGAAAGTTATTTCCGACAACAAAAAATTTATTTTAAAAAAACCCCAGGACCTATATGGTTGGAGAGTCGCCCCTTTGGGAAAGGGGAAAGGTCACCAAAACCATGCAGTTGAATGACTCTCGATATTCACTTCTTGCATTGCATATTCGGGATAATATTTCTTACCTGGGCTCACTCTGTGGTGCTGTAGGGAGCCACGATATCGTACTTTCCGTTTCCTCCCTCCCCCCCCTTTTTTTTTTTTCCTCTCGCTCTCTCTTTTCCCCTCTTTTTTCTTTCTTTTCTATGGGTGCATACTGTATGCATAATGCGAATCCCAGTGTTTCTTAAAATGTTTTGTGCTTTGGTATTCTTCATAGCAAACTGGGGTGTAGTTTTTCCTTTAAAGGGGGTAACTAGGGGGAAATCTGGTTGTTATATAGAGCTATACTTGCATTTCTAGCTAATCGTTTGTTTTTTTTGGGTTGGGGGTTCGGGGGTCCAAAGCTTGTACCCCTTTTGGGAAAGAAGAGGGTGGGGAAATGGGTTGGTTGGGATGTTTTTTTGTTTTTTCTTTCAAGAATGTTACTCTCAGTGCTTAACAGCTCAGGATTATTATGTGGATAAACCCCTTTTTGCTTCCTTTGGGAAAAAAACGATCACCTGCAGATACCTTTTCTTGAAATTGTAATATGGCGAATAATGTAGTTCTTTCCCCACTGGAAAAGTTGGCGGTTGAAAGATCGTATTTAAAAGGGGGACTTGTTTTCAAGTATCTGAGGTCGCGCAAAAGTGTATTGTTGCTTCAGGAGACCCCATAATCCCGATAACACCACTACTTGGTCGCCCTTGGGTAGGTTGGTCCTATCACTCTACATTTTTGAATTTTGAGGGGGGGTCTCTCCTTTCGTCCACGGGCCGATTTAGCCTTTCAAGGGGTGTGGTAGATGAAAAGGGGAGTACATAGTGCTGATATCTCCTTTTCATGTGCCATTCACAATATTGGTGTTTATGTCCGCCCCATATTCCTGGTAGTGACAGGGAGATTTTTGGAGGTCCTGGCCACATAACCCACCATGTGTGTATTTGGGTGGGGGGTTTTTAAATTTTACCTGGGATAACGCGGACCGCTTTTACTCCACTTTTATGGGCCCGGTTTGGCCCCCCTTTCCCTTTTCCCGCTTCTCATTGAACGACTTTGGGGTCACTGATGCTTTGGCTCTGAAATCCAGCAACACGCCAGTATTCCTGTTCACTAGCAATTTAAGCCTATGCGTATTTCCTCATGTTGATACTGTCTCTACTCCCCTATTGACTAGCGATATTTTGCTAGATCTGTTTCGGACCATGCCCAGGTTTTTTACCCCTTAAAATTTGGGTAACTGCCTCCCCGAGCTGATGGGTTTTTTAAACCCCTTTAGGTGCAAATTTACCCCCTGCACCCTACTTCCACGACAAATGGCGTTATTTTTCCAAGAAAACGCTTTTGGGCGGCTTTATAGCCCTGACATGGGGTGCCTTTAAGGGTACCGAGGGGGGCTTTGACCCTCTATTAAGATCTTAAAAAAGGGTTTGGCGCACGGGGAATTCAGCTTGCTAGGGGGGTCGAGGCAGAATTGCGTTACCCAGGGATCCTTCTAATGAGAACAGGGCCGAATGGCTGTGTCGGACTAGACTATACCAATCCTGCTTACACTCAAAGGCCCGGAAAAAAGCATTCTTCAGTAGACAGTCCTATTTTGAACATGGGGAGAAATGTGGTAAACTCTTGGCGTGTATGGCGCGAGGTGCCTCTGAGCCTCCGGTGATCCCTGAGCTTATATCCCCTGATGGGACCCGTACTCGTGACCCCCTAGCCATATTAGAGACATTCCGCTCTTACTATCAAAATTTATACTCTTCACAGGTTACCGTGTCAGCTGACGAAACTGAGTCCTATCTGTCCACCCTTACACTCCCTACCTTATCAGTAGAGGATAGATTGTCTTTAGATAGTCCCCTCACAGAGCAAGAAATAATAGATTCTATCCACTCTTTCCAACCATCAAAATCCCCAGGTAGTGACGGGCTTCCAATTGAGTTCTATAGGGAATATGAGGGACTTCTTGCCCCTCAACTATTAGAAGTATTTCAGACATCCATGCGGGATATGGCCCTTCCACCCTCGATGTATGAAGCAGTCATCGTAGTCATTCCTAAACCTGGAAAGGACCCAATGTACTATAACTCGTATCGCCCTATCTCCCTGCTGCAGACTGATATCAAGATCTTGGCCAAACTGCTTGCTAGGAGGTTAAATAAAGTCATCCTGTCGATTGTACATGCCGACCAGACTGGGTTCATGCCCGGGAAATCAACAACGTTAAATTTAAGACGTTTGTTTACCAATTTACAAGCTACTCATGATGAGGTGGGTTTTAGAATTGTAGTCTCACTAGACGCAGCTAAAGCCTTTGACTCAATTGAATGGTCCTATCTCTTCCTCACCTTGAAACGATTCGGCTTTGGTCCCTCCTTTATTAATTGGGTGCGGTTGCTTTATATGAACCCTGTCTCCAGAGATGCGGTTAATGGGTGGGTTTCGGATCCCTTTTCGTTGCACCGTGGGACTAGGCAGGGATGTCCTATCTCCCCCTTACTCTTCACCCTGGCAGTGGAACCCCTGGCAGTGAAGGTTCGGGCTGATGCGCGTATCAGAGGTTTATCTGCTACTCCCATATGTGAAAAGGTCAGCCTATATGCTGACGACACTTTGTTGTTCTTATCTGATCCACAAGACTCTCTATGTGCCACCCTGGAGATCGTTGGGGAGTTTGGGTCTTTCTCGGGCATACTGATCAACTGGGCTAAATCTAAAATCCTACCCATAGACCCCTCAGTCCCAGTGGCGAACGCTGTGGAATCTCCGTTAATTTGGGCTTCCTCTATTACCTACCTTGGGATACAAGTATCTAGATCTGTTCAGGATTTTGTAAGTTTAAATATTAACCCGCTTTGTACCTTTCTGTAAAATAGAATTAATAATTGGAACAAACTCCATCTTTCCACCGCGGCTCGCATTAGCTTAGTTAAAATGACACTCCTACCTAAAATACTATATGTTCTTCAACAGGCCCCAATATATCTCCCTATGAGTTTGATTCAGCGCCTTAGGGGGCTTGTGCTCTCCTTTGTATGGCAGGGGCGCAGGCATCGGGTAGCGGCAAATTATTTAACAGCTCCTTGGGATGAGGGGGGGGGCTGCTCTTCCGGATATTGGTCTATACTATCTGGCGAGTCAGCTCTCGCACCTGGCCAGGTGGGGAGCTGAGGAGCAGCTCAGGGTTCAAACCCTGATCATCTACCCGTTTAGTCGCGTGTACTCGCACCTCTTGCACCTCCCTGTCTGTGGCACTGCGTATGCAGATGGTAGCCTGAGCGATTTTCCTGTACTAAGGCAGGCCCTTATGATATGGCAGAGAGTGCGTTCTCTGTACTACGGCGAGGGTATCAATATGTTTTCTCCACTGTGGCATTGCAAACTCTTTCCAGGCCTGCTCCTCATGTCCTCGGAGGCGAGTTGGAGTTCGCGAGGGGTGTGGTATATCTCCCACATATACTCCGGTTCGGGGGTCAAATCATTCCCGGACTTGCAGGCTGAGTTTGGGCTCCCCTCCTCCCAACTGTTTACATATTTGAGAGTGAAACATGCAGTTACGTCCCAGCTGGGGCATGCTGGAGTGGTGTTTAATCCGTTTCCATTCCCTCGATTGCTTTTATTCCCTCCGACTAGTCACGTAGTCTCCCTTTTCTATGGCCTTCTCTCCTCACGTAGTAGGGAGGGACGCTTGGGTTACCTTCGGGGGAGATGGGAGGCGGACCTGGGCCCTATGACGGATGAACCTTGGGAGACGTGTAGCTTCACCCAAATTGGTCTCTTCCAACCTTAATGATAGACTGACCCAACTTTATATCTTGCACCGGTCTTATTACACTACTTCTAGAGTTAGTAAATTTAGACATGGATATGCAGATGAATGCCCTAAGTGTCATGCGACCTCGGGTACTTTTCTACACCTGATATGGTCCTGCGCAAAGGTGTTGGGCTACTGGTACCAAGTTGTCCAGTTCCTGAATGATAGGATGGGGTGTCCGGTCCCCCTTACTCCCATGGTATACTTATTTGGTCCTGAGTCTGACAACTTGGGTTCACGTTCTATGTGTACATTTGCAATTGAAGCTATTATGCGAGGAAAGCTATTGCGCGGACATGGTTGGCCTCTAGGCCCCCTTCGGTGTCCGAGTCGATGGGGTTGATCAATGGCATGCTGCCTCATCAGAAATGGCTCCTCAAGCGCAGAAATAGAGCAGGCAAATTTGATAAGATATGGGGAAGGTGGCTGAGCTCCCCTGGCACAGTTGGTTCCTTAAGGGCCCTAGAGTATGAAGCTCCTCCGAGTCCCTAGACTATAGTCACCCCCGAATGCTACCATGTACATGTATCTCTAGAAACTCTACGCATGGTTGCTGTATCCACATCTCTTCTAGATCTATATATCAATTTATCTGGATTGAAATTAGTTTACATAAGCAGCTGAGTAAATAGAAATGTTATATGCATATATGTTTTCTTTTGTTGTATTATCTGTTCCCTGCTAATTGCAGGGTAAGTATTCATTCTGTACCGATGTTCAGGTATCACTTAAAGTACTTGTATGGTCTATGCTGGAAGCCATGTAAAAATGCAAATATGTTGGTCTGTCACTGCCTCATGATGATATTATGAAGGTGGCTGTGAACCATGCTGAGGATGTATACATGTCTGTACCTGCTTTTGATCCTTCAAATCAAGTTTAATGTTGTTAAAAAAAACCACATAATTTTCAGGTCTTCAATACAATGGTCTTCTCTGGAGAAGTGTTGTGCCACTGGAAGATCAGTTCTGTTGTTATTAATAGTGAATTTGTGTGAGTTCATGAGCTGGCTGAGTCTCTGTCCTGTTTCTCCCACATAGAGGCCTGTGGTAGGACATTGCATACACATAATCAGATACACCACATTGCTAGACCTGCAGGAAAATGTCCCCCTAATTCTGTGCACCTGCTGGGACTGTGGGACAGGTACACTGTCAGCAGTGTGGATGTGCCTGCAGGTCTTGCACCTGTTCTGCAGGCAGGGTGAGGTGCCATTTTCTGTTGGGGCCTTCAGGGCGCTCCGGACAATAATGCGCCGCCGGTGCGGTGGTTGCCGAAAGGAGAGGGGGGACTGGGAATATGTCTTTGAGTCTGTTGTCCCTATGAAGCACAGGTTGAAGTTCCTTGGCAATCTTTTGTAGGATCTCCAGCTGTGGGTTGGAGGTTACAACTAAGGGCACTCGTTCTTCCTTCTGGGTCTCTTTGTATGTGAGCAGACTGTCTCTGTTGATGGTGGCCGCTTTGCTGATTTGATTGTCCGTCACTTTTGGCCTGTATCCCAATTGGAGAAATTTTGTCCTCAGACCCAGGAGGTGTTTGTCCAGGTCTGTCTTGTCGGAGCAAATACGATTGTACCGTATAGCCTGGCTGTATATAATGGATTGTTTTGTGTGCTTGGGGTGGAGGCTGTCATTTCTGAGGTAGGCCGTTCTGTCTGTGGGTTTGTGGTACACGGATGTGAGTAGCCGGTGGTCTTTGATGTGTATTGTAGTAGAACATCGATGACTCTGTTCTGCATCTAGCGTTAGTCATAGATCGTTCTCCTCCTCCTATGGTCTGAATAGGCAGGAAGAGGCTGAGGAACGATGCAGGCACCGAGGAGCCTGTACTCACTATCCAGAGGGAGGCCTGGAGAAAAATAAACATACTCTGTGCACTTGAGTGCACCAGCCATATTAGACCAATCACCTAGTCCCAAGATTGTGTGCTACTAGACTATGTAATGTATCAACAGATCAGGTTAGCAGCCACTCTGACTGAGCAGTTTTCTGGCTCTTAAGAAGATGACCAGAACAGGGACCCCCCTCCCTAAACAAGTCATATGGATAGGGATTGCCATTATGAGAAAATCCCTCCAGCACACCAGAAACACTATGCAAGTCACTTTCAGGAGACCAGGTAGAAAAATCCAAACATCTGACCAAAAAAGAAATCCTTGTTTGAAAATAGAACCTCAAAGTTTTCTAGTATTAAAACATTCCACTGGTGTTTGACATTATTAGCACAGGATCTACCTAAACTCTCCATTAACATTAAGTTCTGCCAAAGGAACATCAGTGGAATCCACCAGAAATTGTTTGCATGCCAGTGCAACTTATTGAGTTACAGCTGCAGCCCACAAGACTGGATGAAATTTCATGTATGCTTGTGAACTGCAGTTTTAGCATCATAGTCACAGGGTTGTCCATAGTTTTCTTTAAAGGCAAAAATAATAAGACAACCGTGTATATGAATGATTTCTTTCATATATAAAGTGTGTGTGTATATATATATATATATATATATATATATATATATATATATATATATATATAATATACATATACACACACACATATACATACATGCATATATATATATATATAATACACATTTACACATGTGGGATTACCAAAATTATTTATATTTGCCAAATGCCAGAATGAGAGAGACGATTTAAGGCATTAAAGCTTGTAACTTGTTGGTAACATCTGAGTTAGAGACACCTGTGGATGCATTTTAATGCACACCAGAAACAAACTGCTTCGGTGTGTAACATCATGGGAAAGTCTAATGAAATCTGTCAAGATATCAGAAAGAAAGAATTGTGGACTTGCACAAGTCTAGATCATCAATGTGTGCAATTTCCAGATACCAGAAAGTGCTTCGTTCATCTGTACAAATAATTATTCACAAGTACAAACCAGATGGGAATATCCAGCCATCATACCGCTCAGGAAGGAGACGGGTTCTGTCTCAGATGAACGTGCTTTGGTCCAACATGTGCATATCAACCCAAGAATAAAAGCAAAAGACCTTGTGAAGATGGTGGTGGAAGCTTTTAAGATTGTGTCATTATTCACAGTGAAACGAGTACTGTATCAACATGGGCTGAAAGGCCACTCTGCCAGGAAGAAGTCATTACTCCGAAAGTCAAAATAATGTTTGCAAATGCAAACGGGAACAAAGACCTACATTTTTGGAGACATGTCCTGTGGTCTGACTAAACTAAAATTCAACTGTTTGACCATAATGACCATTGTTATGTTTGAAGGAAAAAAGTAAGAAGCTTGGAAGCCTAAGAACACCATCCCAACTGTGAAACACATGGGTGGCAGCAGCATGTTGTGGGGTTGTTTTGCCGCAGGAGGGACTGATGCACTTCACAAAATAGATGGCATCATGGGTCTTCCAAATGGACAATGACCCGAAGCAAATTGCCAAACTGGTTACAAAGTGACTTAAAGGGGTTTTGCCACCAGGTAATGTTGACGTGGGAACCGCCAAAATGGGTATTTAATCACTTTTCTAAATATATGTGATTACAAAAAGTGAAAACTCTGAGAGCTACAGCATTTCTCAATCCTCCTTAGTTACCTCAATGCTTTCCCTAGTCATGACCCAGGAGCTGACAGGCCCCGCTGGCGTGAATCACTTATCTGATGACAGGCAAAATGAATGAGCTTTTAAGGCACCGGGTAGAGAGTGCATTCTGAGGCTGTCTTGCTGTATTGAGAATCCACTCTTGTACTGTTTATTATTTCACTTAAGTTTTGAGACGCTCCCTTGGATCCCTCACTCCTCACTCGCCCCCACCCTCTCTCCCCTGCAGCTTAATGAATCAGCACTATATCAGGATGTATACAAATCATGCTGACAGGAGCTAGGTAAGTGCGTCTTGGCAAATCCCCTTTAAGGATAACCAAGTCAATGTTTTGGAGTGACCATCACAAAGCCCTGAGCTCTATCCTATTGAAAATTTATGGGCAAAGCTGAAAAGGCAAGTGTGAGCAAGGCGACCTACAAACATGGCTCAGTTACACTAGTTCAGTCAGGAGGAATGGGCCAAAATTCCTATCAACTATTGAGAAGATTGTGGAAGGATATCCAAAACGTTTGACCCAAGTCATACAGTTTAAAGGCAATGCTACCAAATACTAATGAAGTGATAAAAATGCCTTAAAAATTCTCTCTTATTCTTGCATTTGGAAAATATTAATGTTTTTGGTAATCCTAATTGACCCAAAACAGGTAAGGTTTATTCAGATTTCATGTCAGACAGTGAGAAAAACATGCATATGTGTCTTTTTATATAGTGTATGTATAATATATCTATCTATCTATCTATATATATATATATATCACAAAAAACATCACCCCCACATAAGATGGCCTCCTAACTCTGCCATGTTCCTGTGGTCAGTGGATTCAGGAGCACTGAAACTGCTAACTGGCTGCAGCGCTAAAGTCTTGGCACCATCCGTAAGTGTATTTTTTTTTTTTTTATTTGAAATACAGCAGCCCTATGATAATTTTGCCATGAAAACAAACAGGTGGCCAACTTCTTTAAAACAAGTAGTGGCACTACTAAAAGTCTCTGTGTAGCCCAGACTTTCATTACATTTTTAGTCAGCTTCCTGCATTTTTACATCAATTGTTTGATGACCAGAAGCTCAGCAATTGTGACTGGACACAACAGAAACAATTGTGTTGAGCCCAATAGATCAGGTGACCAAAGGCGTTTGGCTTTTAGGGGGGTAAAAAGCTTGAAGTCATATCCCTTTGTTCCTAACTTCAGAGCTTTTAACATGACAGAAGAAATCGAGGGCATATGGGACTGGGATTAGGAAAGGGGAAGAAAGACGTAGCGCAGCAAAGGATCATGGGGTTTGTAGTTTTACAGGTAAAAGAAAAACAGCTTTCAGAAAGAGAACGCTGCAGCTCAGCTGCAGTGAGGGGAGGCTACATACAGCACAGAAAAGCACATCACATGGAGAATAATAAAGGCCTCAGGCAAACCCTTTGAGATTAGTTTTTTTGGTTGGCTATACAATCCGTGTAATGTCAATAGATTGTTAGCGTTTTGCTTTATATACACAATGGAGGATACTTAAACTTTCCAGTGTACATCACTACCCACCTACCTGCATACACACAAATAAGCATATGGTTTGCCCGGTTTGGATTTCTTGAAGTCTGAGATAGCATCAGCTTGGTACAAATTGAAAAGTATTTGCGGTACATCCTGCATGTGCTGAAGCCTGTAAAAAAAACAAAAAAAAACAAGAACATTTATTTACACATTACAGTGGAAATACACAGCCCAGTCTACCAACTGAGAAATGATCTTGGTGTGTAAGGCGTTACCAAGCACCACCGACTAAGTTCCTACCACAAGCAGCAGAAATTGCCTTCTGTAGAAATGGTCTTGAAAGCTGTATTTCATACAGATACCATCCTTTGTACTGCAGCAGGGGAAAATACTGCATAAATTCAGAAGCTTGAAGCGATTGTTTTCAACTGAAAATAAAGGTCTCCT
This sequence comes from Phyllomedusa bahiana, assembly GCA_025379985.1. Classification (NCBI taxonomy): domain Eukaryota; kingdom Metazoa; phylum Chordata; class Amphibia; order Anura; family Hylidae; genus Phyllomedusa; species Phyllomedusa bahiana. The sequence goes on along the minus strand of JAODAL010004023.1, from coordinate 10,267 downwards.
CACTAACCCACGAAGAATTACAGCTCTGCCCTAAAGATTAAAATAGACAAATCACCAGGTCCTTACAGTATATAACCCCATGTCCTAAGGGAATGACATAATGTGATAGACAAGCCCCTGTTTTTAATATTTATGGAGTGTGTAGTAACTAGGTATGTTGCCATCACATTTGCGCCCATATTTAAAAAGTGGTCAAGGAGTGATCCTGCAAACTATAGGCCGGTAAGTTCAACCTCTGTTGCAGGTAAAATGTTTGAAGGTTTTCTCAGAGATTCTATCCTGGAGTATCTCACTGAAAATAAATGTATAACTCCAGCATAGATTTATGAAGGATCGTACCTATCAAACTAATCTCATCAGCTTCTATGAGAAGGTTAGCTCTAGACTGGATCGGGGTGAGGCATTGGATGTCATATCTGGCTAAGTGATAGAAAACAAAGGGCGGTGATTACTGGTACATACTCGGACTGGATTCCTGTTACCACAGGGGTCAGTATTTGGCCCTACTGTCTTAAATAGTCATTAATGACCTTACAGAAGGATTGCACAGTAGAGTATCAATCTTTGCAGATGATACTAAACTGTGTAAAGTAATCAACTATAAAAGGGATCTGGATAAGTTGGAGGCCTGGGCAGAGAAATGGCTGATGAGGTTTAACACTGATAAATGCAAGGTTATGCACATGGGGAGGAAAAAGCCATTTCATAATTACTTGTTAAAACGGAAAAAATCTGGGTAAAAGTGACATTGAAAAGGACTGACCAGTGTCAGGCAGCAGCTGCCAAGGCAAATATAATCATGGGATGTATTAAAAGGGGCATAGATGCACATGATGAGAAAATCATTCTCCCATTATACCTCACTCCCTTAGAGCTCCACATATCTCATTTACATTCAACGTCTCACACACCACCTCCTCCTCCTCCTCTCGCCCTCTGTTGGTGTTCCCCAGGGGTCAGTCCTGGGTCCTATACTCTTCTCTATAAACACTCTCAGGCTGGGTCAGCTCATAGCCTCACACTGCTTTCAGTACCACTTGTATATCAAAGACATCCAACTCTACTTTTCCGGCCCAGAAATTAACCCCGCTCTCCGGAAACCCAGAGTATTATCGCCCTAATCCTCCCCCGATTTTTTAAAACAAAAATTGTGGGAAAAAAGGAATAGATCAGCTTTCCTTTCGCCCCACTCTATCTTTCACCTGTTTCCTAAATGCCCAAGAATTAAAACTTTTGATGGGTTTCCTGGAAAAAGTCCACGGGGGAAAAGAAACCCCTTGGGGCCTTTTTCCCTTTACCCTTTTCAAAAACCCACCCAAAAACCTTTCCCTTTCCACCTTCAAAAATACTTTCACAAATGCGCAAAATTTCTTTAACCTCGAACTCCCAAAAAATGCTTTTCCATGCCCTTTTTCATCTCCCCGACTTAACAACTGAAAAGACCCTTTCTCTGGGGGAAAAACCGTCTAGCCCCCCCCTTCTTGCCCCCTTTTAAACTTTCCTAAAATTCTGCTGATTTTAAAAACCCAAACCTCTCTAAACCCTTTTCCCAACCCTTCATGACTACCCATTGTTTTCGAATACATTTTCAAATTATTTGAAACCACCCAAAATTTGGGAATGCATTACCCCCAAAACATGGGACTCTCCTACATTTTCCCATTAGTTTTTAAACCCCCTTACCCCGGGGAGCCGGGTTTTTGGCCTCTCTGACAACCCCCTTTTTTTTAAATCTGCCCATTTTTTCCCACTTTTGGAATAATTTTTTTGGCCCATTTTTAACCCTTTAACCCATGTGATTCAGTTTTTGGGTTTTCTGGGTGAAACTTTGGGTCCCTTTAAGATGTAAAAAAAATTTTGGTCCAAAAAATGTTTGTTTATTTGTGAAAAAAAATCAAATTATTTTTAAAAAAGGGGAAAAAATTTCCCAATTTCAAAACCTCAAAAATTTCCCCTTGTAAGACAGATAGTTTTTTCCCACTAAAAAATTTTTTTATAACTACCATCTCCCCTATGTTCGGCATATTTTTGGCATAAAATTTTTTTTAAAAATGTCTTTTTTTTTTTTTACGACTTTGGGGGGCCTTAAAAATTTTAGTAGAAATTTTTCAAATTTTAAAACAAAATTTTTGCAATTACATTTTTTAGAAACCCCGGGTCCAAGTTCGAAAACGTTTCGGGTTGGCCTGTAGATAGATACCCAATAAAATGACCTCATCAAGAAACTACACCCCCTTAAAAGGTTTTTAAAAAACCGCATTTGGGAAAGTTTTTTAAAACCCATTAGGGTTTCCAGGAATTAAAGAAAAGGGGTGGAAGTGAAATTTAAAAATGTAACTTTTTTTGCAGTTTTTAAAATTTTTTTATACATTGTTCACAAGAAAAAAGGGTTTAAAGTATAAAGGGAAAAACAACTTAATTTGTTTCCCCCAGATTCTGCCGTTTTCGGGAAAAAATTCCCATTTTGTGGCCCTAGTGCTTTTATTTGGCAAAAACCAAAAGCCCCAGAAGGGGAGGAGCACCTTTACTGGACTCGGGGGTCTCTTTTTCCCTTTCCCAATTTTTTTTTAGGGGCCTTTTCCCGGTTTGGGACACCCAAAGGGGTTCCAAAATTTAAATTTAAATCCCCCAAAAAAACCCCCCAAAAGGGAAAAAACAAAAAACCCCTTTAAAATATATCCAGGGGTGTGTGGGGTTATCGACCCCACAGGTGTGTCAAAAAAAAATTTTAAAGTTTAGGTTTGTGAAAATTAAAAAAAAAAATTTTTTTTTCCAATAATCTGAATTTAAGCTAAAAATTTTTAAATTTTTTAAATTTTGGGTATCCCGGTTAAAAAACCCCACCCAAAACCTTTTTAAAGGGAAATTTTTTTTCCCAAATTTTCCCCAATCCCCTACATGGGGGGTGTTTTTCTACTGTTTGGGCGCATGGAAGGGGTATAAAAAAGGGAAGCGCATTTGGTTTTGGAACGGGGTTTTTTGGTGGGGCCATGTCGCTTTTAAAACCAAACCCCCCAAAAGGTCCCAAAAAACAGGTAACCTTCCAAAAGGCCCCCCCAAATTTTGGATTCAGCACCCCCCTCTTAAAAAAACTCACTGGGGGTTTGAAATTTTTACATTTTGGGTGAAACGGGTGTTTACAAAGGTTGTTTTTTTTTTTGAAATTGGGCTATGAAAAGGGGGGAAAAAATGAAATTCCGCCATTTTTTTTTTGGGCTTCAATTTTAACGGGCGTTCGCCGGGGGCAGTAAAAAATGACGGGAAATCTTTACTATGGGGGTGGGTTTCCCAATTGCAAATGATAAGATTTTTAAAATTTTTTTTTAAAGTTTTATTCTTTTACCCCCAAAAATAAAAAAAATAGGTCTAAAAAAAAAATTTGCCCCTTTTATGTTTTTCCCTTTTTCTGATACCCCTAAGTTTTCAGTTTTCTTATCGGAGTATTCTGGGCTTTTGTTTTTTGGGGGATGATTGACATTTTTTTTTAGTAACCTTTTAAGGGGGGGGCATTTTGCCGCTTTGATCATTTTTTAAATTTAAGGTTTTTGAAAAGGCCCATTTTGAACAAAATAAAAGCATTCCGGAAAGGGTTTTTTATTTTTATTTTTTTTAAAAAGCGGTCACCGTCAGAATAACTGACTTTACTGTTTTAAATCACAAGTCGTTTACGATTACAGGGGGATCCCCAATTTTGGTTTTATTTTTTTTTTATGTTTTAACGTTTTTACCCCAATAAAAAACATTTTTAAATTCAAAAAGAAAAAAAGGGTTTTTTTGCATCGCCATAGTCTGAGAGCCATACTTTTTTATTTTTCTGTGTATGGAGCTTTTGGTAGGGGCTTGTTTTTTTGCGGGAAAAAGTTGTTTTTTATTGGTAAATTTTTTTGGGGGGCCCCAAGGGCCCTTTTTGATCTTTTTTAAAATCCTTTTTTTTGGAAGGCAGGGTGAAAAAAATTTTACTGAAATTTCCTAGTAGTTTTTTTTTATTTTTTATTTTTAACGGGCCGCTCACCGGCAGTATCCTTTGGACCATTTAACCCCTTTTCTCTCTGGGTCGTTTACATTACGGGGGAAAACCCTATTTATATATTTTTTTTAAATTTTTGGAAGCATTTTTAAAAAAAAAAAAAAAAAAAAAAAAAAGTTTTTTTATTGTGGTTAAAAAAATTTTTTAATGCATCATGTCTTTGGGGAACCCCAAAACCTTTTTTTTTTTTTCCGTATACAGAGACGTGTAATGGACTTTTTTTTTTGCGTCTATTTTGATTTTTTTGGATCGCTTTTTTTCCTTTTTTATGTGCTGCAGGATTACAAAAATCGCAAAATTTTGTGATGTTTTTTTTTTTTTTAAAGGCTTCACTGTACGGGGTTAAAATTTAAGTTTACAGATTTATAGGGTGGGTCGTTACGCACCGGGCCCTTTTCCAAAAATGGGGACTTTATTTTTTTTTGATCTTTTTTGGGGGGGATTGGGGTTTGAAAAAGGGGGGAAAGGGCCCGGTTTTTCGGGGTTTTTTTTTAGTTTTTTTTTTTTTTTGTTTTTTTTTAGTTTTTACAAATTTTTTTTCACTTTTTTTCCCCCCTTTTTTCTTTTAAAAGCAATCTCAATTTTGGGAAAAAGGCAGGGGCCCGTGCACATTTCTCTTTTTCCGGTGTAAGGTCGCCATGGGCAACGCCTTTTCACCCAAGCCCCCCCAATGCATTGCCGGGGATGGTACGTCAAAGATGACCCCCGGGGAAATGCCGTTTCAGTCCCGGGATCATCAAAACAGGGGGTCGGGGACCGACAGGGGGGGGATCGGCCCGGGGCCCACAGGAGCAGGCGGAGGAGCTCAGTCCCCTGCCCTGCCCGGGTTTATTATCGCAGCCATACAGGCTGCCCCGGGAATGAAGCGGGAATTTACCCGCTGGCCGGGAACCCACTTGGCCGGGGGGGATAAAGGCATGCCGGGGGAAACGGAAATTTAAAAAGCTGGGGGCCCCTGTTGGCCGATCGCGCGTAGGGTTTGCCCGCAAAACCCCCGCGATCACCAGGGTTTGGGGGGTTTTTCGTCCTTTTGCGGGAAATTTACTTCCCGGGTAGGGGGGTATGCATAAAGCCCATGTCGGGGGAAAGGGGGTTTAAAAAGGGAACCTTTAAAACCCATCTCTTTTAGGGGTTGTCAAAAACCTACAATGTTAAAAAAAGAAAATTTCCCAGACAAATTAGCAAAAATTTTGGGGGTTTTTTAATTTTGGTAAAAGGTGGCTTCCCGTGGGCATAATTTAAAAAAAATCCCAAAAAATAACTTTTCAACCCGGGGCTGTATTCTAGGGAAAAATGGGGGGCCTCTTTTTAGTCTAGAGGAAAGAAAAGTTTCTACATAATCATAGAAAAGGGAAATTTTTTACTGTAAGGAGTAGTGAGAATGTGGAAAAATGTCTGACAGAGGAACTTGTCAGCTTAAAGTGACTGGGTTCTGGGGGGGAAGTTTGTTTCCCAAATTTCCAATTGAGTTGGGAAGGGGGTTTTTTTTTCCCCCCAAAATGAGGAAAAGTGGCTTCTAAATCGTGAGTGGTTTTTTCCTTCCTCTAGACCCCGCGGTTTCCCCAACCGGGGGTTGTGACCCAGTGGTCGAAAACCCATTGGCAGGGGGTTTTAGAGCTGCAGCGGAAACCCGAGGACCATAGGTTCCCCGTTTTGGTGATTACTCCCCGCTGCCCTCCCTAGGCCCTTCCGGGGCCCACAGTACTTCCCGCAAGTAACCTGTCATTTGCTTAACTAAAAGAGGAGTCTAAAATTTTTACCTAACAAGGGCCTGTAAACCTTTGTTAACCCCCAATTGGGGGGGGTACAAAATTTTTCCTTCCTTTTGCGGGGGGTGATATACCACCCTACATAATAAGGAGCCTATAATTTCCTATAGGCAATGACCAAACACCCCCAAAAAAATTTTTTTAAATTTAATACCCTTATAAAGGGTTTCAAATTAAAATCCATAGAAAGAAGGGCAATACTTAATTTAAAACCGTCCATAGTTTGGTACTTTTTTAGGAAAAAAAAGATTGTTGAGGGAAAAGCTGGAGGCCACAAACCCGCCCGCAAAACCGGGCGACTTTCGAAGTTTGGGAAATTCCCTTTTTTTTTTTTTTTGATGCGCAGTTTTTGCAAGTACCCACTTTTAAAAACCCTTTCCCTGGGAAACGAAAAAAAACATGGTTTTTAAAAAAAACCTTTATTTTTAATTTTTTAATTTTCCCCTTAAACCCTTTGGATTTAGGCATCTAATTTTTAGCAATATTTTCTTTTTTTTAAATTTAAAGGGCTCATTATTTGGGATATTTTCTTGCCCTTTTTAAAACCCCCTTTCCCAAAACCCCCCATCCTCAGTCCGGGTAACCCATTTTTTGAGCTTCATAGAAAAAGGGGTGCCACGTGTTTTCATCAAATCTAACCCTTTTTTAGCTCCCTTCTTTCTACTTTGGTTTTTTCCCCCATCTTTTCTTTCTTTTGTTTATTTTAATCTAATAGCGATCTATTTTTGTTTAAACAATTTTTTATTTGTCTACTAGTTTGAAACCCCCAAAATGGTTTGCCCAATGGGCACTTTTTTAAATAAAAAACACTGAATGGGTAAATCAAGTAAGATATCCATAAAATTTTTTAAAAAGGGGTTTCCCTTTCATGGGGGTGACCAGATGGGAGAGCCTTTATTGATACTAATTTCAAATTTTTTGGGAATTTTTTAAAAAAGGGGAAGTACCCCTTTTTTCTACTTGGGAATCCCCAAAAATGTTTTTTCCCCTTTCTTTTTCTTTAAGTTTGAGTTTACAAGATTTTGGGCCCAATGTTGACCCTTGCAAGATATAGGGAAAGGTTTTTCTTTTTAAAAAATTGCCATATGGGGATCCAAAAATTTTTTAAAAAAGTTTCCCAATATTTTTTTAATCCCTTTTTAACCCAAACCCCCATTTCTATCATAGGGGTCACCCTAGTTAAATTTTGTTTTTGTTTTTTTCCCTTTTTTTTTGTGAGTTAAAATTCCCTTTTCACTTTTTTGCAAAACTTTCTCCCCTGTTTTTTTCCAGGGTGGGTCTCTGTCATAGCCTCGTCTTTTTTTTAAATTTTTCTGTTAAATTTTTTTTATTTTTTTTAAATATTTTCAGTATCCTTTAGCAAATTCGTCCAGCCCCGGATATATTCTCCCCCCTTTTTTAGCTTTAAAATTTTTGGGGGGGGATGAAAACTCTTAATTTTCGGGGAAGAACAAATTTTTTCCCGGGCAAACAAGCAATATAAGGGGAAAACAGTTTCCCACCCATCGATTAAAAAGCCCAAAAAAGGGAAAGATAACCTAGATAAATTTACAGTTAAAATTTCATTTTAAAACAAATTTAAATACTGCACAGGGGTCTATAAACAACAAAGGTCCAATTTTGTTCCAACCCCATGAAAATAAAATTTTTTTATTTTTCGTGGGGCTTTTACCCCCAAAGTGCCGTAACATTACGGTGTAAAAAAAGTTTTTGGCAGCAGAAAAATAAGGAGGGAAAACTCTTTGGTTTTAACCGGTTACCTATAAAAAAGGTTTATAAAAAAAGAGTAAATTTTTATCCAAGTTTTTTTTGTAAACTTGATTTTGTTTCAACAAAACTTATACCAGAGGTGAAAAAATTTGTTGGGGAAAAAAGAAATTTTTAAAAAAATTTTTTAAAAAAAACCCAATATTAGGGAAGGAAGGGAAAGTACAGCAATTCAGGGTTTAAAAAAAAAGACCCAGGAAATAATTATAAAAAAAAGGCAGAAAAGGGGGTTTCCCCCTGTCATTTTTAGTTTAAAACCCCCAAATTTAGAAAGAAGGGGCAATCAATTAAGTGAAAACTACTGTTATTGTAAACCCAGAAAAAGATCCCAAATGTTTGGGGGTTTAAAAGAATTATTGATCAAAGACTTCCCCGTATAAGGGTTCAAGGGATCATATTTAAAATATGAAAAAAAAAGGCCAAATTTGTTTTTAAAAATTTTTCCCAGAGGAACCCCGTATTAATTTTCTTGTACCAAAAATTCCAAATGTATGGAATCAACCTCCAGGTCGTCCCATTGTTTTCTGGAGTGAATTCCAATTTGAATCTAATTTCAAACTTTTTGTAATACATTTTACCCAAAAAAATGGTTAAAAGAGATATTCACAGTTTGAGGGACACAGGACAGTTCTTAAGAAATTTTTGCCGAAATTGAATGTGCAGAGATAACCTTCCTAGCACGCTTGACATAAAATCCCTATTTACAATATACCCATTGAGGACGGAATAACCGAAAGTTAGGAAGCTCTTAATGAAGACAATACCCTTAGTAACCAACAGATTGCATTTGTAATGTCTCTATTGGAGGTGATTCTAAAGAAAAATTATTTCCGGTTTGGGGAAACATATTATTTACAACTCCAAGGGACTTCGATGGGGTCTCCAATAGGGCCCAAGCTTTTCTAATCTATTTATGTCTGACTTGGAAAAAAAGTCTATCATTCAATCTGAATTTGCACAATATATTAAAATATGAAATAGATTTGTGGATGACGTGTTCGTCCCTTGAAGAATTTGTTATCTACATCAATAGTTTGCATCCTCTTATAGAGTTTTCAATTACTAAGGACCAATATAGTATTGACTATCTAGATGTTAATATAATGAAACATGGTAATATATTGAAAACAAGCGTTTTTTCTAAAAGCACTGACAGAAATAATGTTCTTCACCGTAAGGGAGTTTTCATGCCCCCCAACTTTTCAAGCTATACCAAAGGGAGAATATATCCGTGTTTAGACGAATTTGCTCAGATGATACTGCATATTTAAAACAAATGTCAAAAAATTACAGATAAATTTACAAGACGAGGCTATGACAGATCAGCTGGAAAAAACAGGGGAGAAAGTTTTGCAAAAAAGTAGACAAGAATTGTTAACTACACATAAGAAAAAAACAACAGAATAACTATGGTGACCACCTATGATAGACATGCGGGTATGGTTAAAAAGGTGATTAATAAATATTGGGAACTGTTAAAGTTTGATCCGCAATATGGCAATTTATTTAAAGAACAACCATTCTATATCTATCGCAAGGGTCGAACATTGGGACAAAATCTTGTACATTCAGACTTAAGAAAAAGTAAGGAGGACAAACAGTTGAGATTACAAGTAGAAAAAAAGAGGTACTTCCCCTTGTTTAAATTGCCAAAATTGCAATAGTATCATTAAAGGCTCTACAATTAGTCATCCCACGCAAGGTATCCCCATAGAAATTTATGAATATCATACATGTAGTAGCAGTTCAGTGATTTATTTAATAAAGTGCCCATGTGGCAAACCATATGTGGGTCAAACTAGTAGACAAATAAGAAAAGATTAAACGAACATAGATCTGCATTAATTATATAAAACAAAAAAGAAAACATGGGGGAAAACCAAGTAGAAGAAGGGAGCTGCAAAGTAGATTTGATGAAAAACAAGTGCACGCCATTTCTATGAAGCTCAACATAGAGTATCGGAGCCGAGATGGTGCGTATTGGAAAGGGGTTAAAAAAGCAAGCAAATATACCAAATAATGAGTCCTTAATAAAAAAGAGAAATATATTGGATTGTTACCATTAGATGCTCTAAATCCTAAAAGGGGTTTAAAAGAGAAATTAGAAAATGAAGTTGTTTTATAAAAAATGTTTTGTCTGTTTCACGGAAAGGGTACTTAAGCTAGGTACTTGCTATACTACGCTGCTTGAAAAAGAAGTTCAAACTTTGAAACGTCGCACGGTGTGTGGGGGGGCTCGCGGCCTCCAGCTATTCCTCAACAATCTTCTATAAAGTACCTACTATGGACGGTTTGATAAGTAATTGCACCTTTTTTTCTATGGATTTTAACTGTATCTTTAATAACGTTATTAAAGTAGAAAAAGTTTTTTGGTGTTTGGTCATTGCCTATAAGTTTGTATATTGAGAGGTGGAAAGCTCACACAGACCAACGCTGGTGCATATACAAAGAGGTTGTTAAATCAAGGATATGTTTGTGATAAAGCCTATATACCTACCAACCTAATTGGTGGCCTATGTACCTGCCTAATGAATGTCCCATGTACCTACTTATAACAGGGGGAGGGAGGGGTTATATACTGACCTTCCTAATGGGGGCCTATATACCTATCCAAGGGGAAGGGGGGCCACCTACTTTTTTTTGGGGGGTTTCCAAAATTTTGGAATTTTAAAAAAAGTTAAATGGAAAATTTTGCCAAAAAGAA